>BSBK01002199.1:2230000-2506762 GCA_027943335.1 Chamaecyparis obtusa | reverse complement strand
GAGAGAGATTATATTGATTTTATTGATGATCATTTAATCTTGTGATATGAAACTATGAGAATTGGTAATTGGTTTATTGAGATGTCCATTATGGGGTGGACAGTTTGGATCCTTGTATAGGATGAGATGTTCTTCATTATGCTCCATCACTTTCCTTTTGTGATTTACTTGACTTGATGATTTAAGAGAAGTCTATTATGGTTTTTAGTTTTTCCTTCTCTTGTTTCTTTCGTTGGAGTATTTGGGTAGGTTATCTAGGAGCATAGAGGGGAAGTGTCTTGTAATGGGCACTAGAGCCCTAAAGTGGTTGCCATGATAACTCATTGTAAGTTGAGTGATAAGTGAAAGCTTAATAAAATATACTAGGAAGAATAATTAATAAGATATATTTGTTCCTCATCCATGCCTTAAGCACTAGTACAAGCTAGGATGAAGTGGTGGAGATGTCGAGGTTTGGCATAGTTGGTTTCCTTGTTGGTACAAAAGGATTACTAATACTGCATATGGTTACTTGGGCGACAAGGTCTAGAGAGGATGCCAAGATAACTCAAGGGTTAGACGTATATGATGACACTTCCCTATATGTGTTCTAGGTTCCTAAATTGTATTTGGTACACCTTATTTGTGTCTCGATTGTTTATACTTGTTAACTTTGTAGCCATTTTATCCAGTGTCCCTTTGCTTTAATATTACTTGTTTGATGTTTTCTTGAGTGAGCCCTAGTGTTTATCTCCTAAGCCTGGTAGGGTGAACCTCAAAGTTCCATGTGGTTGGGTAGTAGTGATTCTATTACCATTGATATTCCAACATCATGTTCTTGTGCTTGGATGATCCTTGTTGATGTTACTATCTTATCATTCTTCATTGGAGACTTGCTTATTGTATCATGATATGTATATTGTATCCTATCTATGTATTAGTTGACATCCATTTAGGAGATGTTATGTATATTGATGTATTGTTGTTTACCCTGCAACTTGTGCATTGGGAGATGGTTGATTATGTACACCATGTGGTATCAGTTGTATATTTTCTTCTACTATATGAAATTTTATTCTTTCTTATATGAAAGGAAATTGTATCCTGTGATTCAATTGCAAATATATTTATGTTATTTTACCTTGTTGTTGTTCTTAGTATATTAGTTAAGTTAAAAGTAACTCTACATCACAGAACCCTTGGGATTGTTAATTGTATATACTTAAGTGTATGTTTTATCTTATGTTGTTCTTGCATCCACATTTGTAATGTTTAATGTTTAAGAAAAAAATTATTCCATCAACTTAGTGTCATGTTTAGGTTAATTTATCTTGGGTTCTGTAGTAGGATGTTGCATGGAGACTTACTAGGTTTGATAAAACCTTAGTTTAATAACTTCTTTAATTATGTCCTCAATTTATACTACTCAATAGTGGTCATCCTATAAGAAAATTTTGATTAAGGATTTGTCCTAGGTAGAAAATCAATCAAAAAATCAAACTCACTCCTAGGTGGAAATTTAGCCAACTCCAATAGAAACACATCTTGAAACTCCTTGAGGGTAGGCTAGTCATCAAAATATTTCTTCATGTTATTAAGAACATTAACTTGGATGAAATATAAAGGAACAACCCTTCCTTGAGGCATTCTTGAGTTGAATAGCTTAGATTTTTCTTAGCTCAAGAGGTCTTTGAAAGCCAAAAAATCTCAATTTGTTTCCCAAAATCATCCCAACATATAATAATATTTTTCTCACAATTCATAATATAGTTGTGTTCAACCAAATAATTAATCTTCAAACTCATATTATATGACCCTAAGGGACCTACATAGAGGTTGAGCCAAGTTTGAAAAATTGGAAGATCTAACTCACTGCATGCAAGACATGAATCTACCCTCTTTTCTACTTGATAACCATATTGAACCATCAATGAATTAGTCATATGAGCTGGTCTAACTAGTAATATGAAAACTACACTTGGATCAACAAAGAATTATATTGTTCCAATATCAATAAATATAGAAATAGTGTAACCATAGAGCTTACTAGTGCATTTAATATGTACAACTTGGAATTCATTCTTACTATTATTCGCAACTACATGGATTTTGTGTTGTAGCACTCCTTATTGATTCTTTCACCCAAATGAATGTTAAGGACAAGAATTGGAATATTTTTCACCTCCACATGTACATAAAATCCATCATAGGGTGCTCTCGGTCCCTTAGGTATATATATTTTATTTATTTTTTGTTGTTTTTTTGTTGGCCCTCTTGTTGTTTCCTTTATGATTTCCTTCTACTTTATTTTGGGAATCATTGTCTTTTTTCATTTTCTAAATTTGAAGACTATTACCTCCTAACTAGTTTTTTTACAATTCCTTATTCCCAAATTTGGCATATTGGTTCTTTTGATAGTTGGCTACTTGTTGAAGATTATGTTCTTGTTTGGTTTCTTTCTCAAAATCCTCATATTTGAGGTCTCAATCCCATAATGGACCTTATAAATCTTGAATCACTCATCAATATGGTAATGTGGTACATGCTTAACCAAATGGAAGAATTTTTCCCAATATTGTGTCATCGTGATACTACTTGGGTCAAATTCTAAAATTTGGTCATCTTCCTGTTGAAGAAGAGTTGAGGTAATCACCTCAACCTAAAAATTTGAAGGAAAAAATTCCCAAGTTATCTTCCTTTGAAACAAATTCTTCCTAATTTTCTCATTATTCCACCAAGTTGCTACTTCATTGATGCATTGATATACACCACACATAGACTTGGTATCATTGGATATATTTTAGAGCTTGAAATGCTTATCCATCTTAATGATCTAAGGTTTTGATCCTTATCCATTGGTTCTGCCATCACATTTGGGTGGAGAAACCTTTTTGAGGTCCTTACCCAATTCTTCTATAATCTTACCCCAATTTTTTCCATTGTCTTTGTTTCCTTGGCTCAATTCCTCATTCCTTCAATTCTATTATTTCTCATTACTAGATTTCTCATTTTAGTTTTGGTCTCCTTGAATTCCTATAACTTATTTCTCTAAGTTGTCTTTCTAGGTCCTTGTTGGGTTATGAGGTTGAGAATTTGGCCCAACCTATCATTCTTCTTGTTGTTTAGCCGACTACTTTATTAAATGTGGTTGGTTCTCAATTCACTTTGGTTGGTGTTTCTAATATCTATTATGGTTGGTTAGATTTGATTTATATCAAACTTTACATCTTAGTGAGGTATACAAAAGACCCTAGAGTTAAAATTAGAGCTCCAATGCAAATGTAAGGTACTCACTTGTTAAACTATATCACAAAAAAAATTTCGATCATCATAATGATGATGGGTGTCCTACATTGGCATTTATGACATCTCCTTGATTTGGAAAGTGAGTCATTGCATGGAAGTGACTTATTGTCCTTCCGTTTGATGGAGAATTGTTTCCTCCTAGTCAAGTGAGCTCTTTTGTAGGTTGGATCTCATGTATGAGTTTGGTGTTATTGAGTGGACTTAAGGGGAGTATACCCTTGTCCTAATCCTTGTCTTTGAAATCGACAGAGCCATCATCTAGTATACCAATGATGGATCTGAGACCTCCTTTGTCAATGTTAATATTTTAAGCATGTCATGGACATTTTATCTCGAGTTGGTTAGCATGGTTTGTTAGGTTTTTGTTTGGACCCTCAGATAAGGAATTACAATTTTCATAGCTAGTGTCATTTTGAGGTTGTAGTGTCAATGTTGTGGGCATGCATTTCAGTGCAAAATTTTCAAAATTAACTAAAACTTGGCCAACTCCTACCCATTCTACTAGTCATTGCAAGATAACTAAAAATATATTTTTATAATTTGATGTTATATGCTTATATTTAAATGTTCTCATTTGCATCCATTATGTGTCTCTCACATCTATATCTCACATACTCTCATTCTATAAACATTTAAGGAGTAGTCAATATGAAAGCTCTTTAATTTGATGCATTAAAAATAATGATTTTGCATACACCATTCTAAGGAGCTTGATTACTATTTCAATCTTTTATACACATTTCTAAGTTTGACCTAGGGAAACATGTTCCTTTACAACATAGTGATAACCCTTTCAAGTTATTTTTAAATGTCACCAATTCCTAAGTATCAAAAGAGAAAAATAGAAATAGATCACTCAACTAAGTCACGTAGTTTTAGAGATTCACTCTATGCACATGCTATAATTTACAAATACAAAGCCATGAACATGGAAAATATTGTACTTACAAACTTAACTCCAAGTAGAATATAGATCCAATATAGAATCCAATAAATTACATTGGTAGAGAGGTAGCATTTTTAACTCAAATGCATATCAAAACTCAACTCTACATCAAAGATCATTCATTCTTCCATTATAAGAAAAATATCTTTATTTATTATATTTACTTTTCATAATTTAATAATTAATTTCATAATTCATTAGCCCCACAAATACCATGTATTAACCTAAATTAACTTTATCCTTCCATATATGTATATCAAATTAGATTAACATAAAAATTATTTCCCTTTACAAATATATAAAATTAAAATTAATTTTTTTATAAAATAAAATTGGAAAACCTCTAATCACTACACTTTAAAACTTAAATAATTGCCTTTTTATTTTTAAATATTTTATTTTTTCATCCAAAAAATTCAAATCTTATAAACATGTCAAATAAGTTCATTAGAACTTCTTATACTTTATATTTACAAATAACTAATGATAAAAATATTAGGGGGACCTTCTCGTGAAATGTTGGGGCTTTTATTGTAGTGCTAATAATCAAGGTTTAAACCTTGTAGGAGTACTCTCTACCACATCAAAAGTACATGTTTGAGTCACAAATATGGTTTTGAATATGCTTCTCAATACTGTTGAACACCTCAAGATGTTAAGAGGGAGGTTGTAAATCAACATAAACAAATGCTATACAATTTTGCCACAATTCTCAATTACTTATTTTTAGTCCAACTACCCATCCAAAAAAGTTATGGAAGATCTATGTGGAAAATACAATCCAGGAAAAACCACTGTGAGAGTCACACTTACTATATGAAATAATTAATTATAGTGTTTTAGGCCAAAAACCAATGAACTCATTCTTGTTGATGTTTAGTCACATTGCCAAGGAACTCACTATCCTTGAGAGAACTTGCACAAATTTAGGGTAAGATACAAGTATGCACAAAGCTTCCAAAAGAGTGGACTATCATCCATCAAGCACAAACAAATTATGAAATTAAAGAATGTAGTATCTCTTGATCAACCACTACGACTACTTTGTCAAATTATGTGAATCACACCTATACTCTTCCTCTTTCATTTCACACTAACTTCTCAATCATTCCAACACAACTTTCATCTACCATCACCAACATCTACACCAATTCATCCATTTGCTTGCATATATATAATAATTTGTTCATCAGAATCTCAACAAGGTCAACCACAAGAAAGTATGCAATTTTTACAAAAAAGCGGCCATCAAAAACACAAATACTTAATGCAGTCTACCCCAAGAGATAAAGGGGACCCCAATATGTCACAATAAGTCTTCCTCAAATAATATGATCAAAGCATACACATCATAACACTCTCCAAAGCCAGACCCAAATGTAATGTGTAGAAAAAACATTAAAAACATGTTACTTGCCGGCTCAATAACACTCTTCAAAGCACATAACACCATGCAAAACACAACACACCACAAAAAAATCACTCTTAATCTCTTAAATCTTCTTCCAATACATATTTGGACCAAAAATACTTCAATCCAATCACCACAATTAGCTGAGTCAACTAGAAGCCAACATAGACAATAATGTTGTACTTAGAACAACATAATAACTTTACTTGAAGAGAAAACTAACATACAATACTTGAATTGAGACATTGAATGAACCATATGAAAATGTCCACCAAACTGCACAACTTGAATTTCCAACATGGAACAATGTGGAGCATTCTCTAAGCTAGTCCTATCAATTTCTGATAGCCAACTTTACTATTAACAAACAACACACCACAATTTTCTAAAGAATAATCAAGGACCTGAAAATATAATAGTGTAATATTCACAATATATATAGTTGTAGACACCTAAAAATGCAAAAAAATCATCTATTAATTAAATAGATATTCCTAATTTGTTTAATTTATTCATTGACCTCTTTCTCTATTATTTAAATAAATATTTCTAGATTTATTTAAATAAATATTTCTAGATTTATTTATTTAATTCACTTTAAGGCTTTTCTATCCTAAAATTAAATAAATTTCTATTTATTTAATTAACCCATTTATCATCTCCTAATTCTCCTATATATGAAATAAATACCTTTATTTATTCTATAAATTCTAATTCCTTTTCTTTTCATCTCCACCAATCATCTTCAATCACATGGATCAACTCCTAAATTTTGAGCTTGTGACACTTGACACTTGTTTCTTCATTTTGACTTTTTATTTCTAAAGTCAATATCCTCTACCTACTGCTCCTATCACCACTTATTTTGACCATTCATTCACATTGTCTCTTAATCTCTTTTAGTCTCAAAAGCTTTTCACCTACTCTTCAATCTTAGCCACTCATCTAACACCTCTTAATCCTAACCCTTGATTTTTAGAGACTTCTATAAATGATCATTTTCTTCTCGCATTTGAACTCATATTGCTTGTGCTTACCAATTGCATTTGTGATCTTGCATACTTGAGCTTTTGAAGAAGTTATGCCCTTGCATCTTTGTGACCCTTGAGTGCACATATTTACCATATCACCATCATCTTGCTATTACCATCATACATTCATTATCATAGCTTTTATCCAATCAACCATCTCCATTCTCTCATAGCCTCTTGTGCTTGTGATAACAAAACTAAGAGCACCCACATTCCATCCACACAAGATCTTGAAGATAGGAGGACAATGAAATCAAGCATTTCATGAAAGCATATTGTTGTGTTTGGTATTTACTTTGATTTATTTATGCTTTTCTGAAGAAGTGTTCTATTGATACGATGATTGAATAGTTTTGTGGATTCATTGTTTATGGTTGGACTAGATTAGGGTTCACAATAGGTTGTTCAACAATCATTATAACCGGAATTGCAAGCCACCATCATCTTATGCAAAGGAATGCAAAATATTCTCCTGTAAGGCCTTCAAATACTCGTTCCTACATATTCTAGCTTCTCATACTTCCATCTTTTGGATATACCTTATACTAACTTATCATCAACATCAATTATCAAAACATTATTTGATCACTCAATGCCAAAACTCCATCAACCTTCAAATACTCTTTCCCACAAATTGAACATCAGATTCTCTTTCCTGCACAATACAACTCTCCACCAGATACAATCAACACTCACAACATACAACACTTTACCAGTATTTTAATCACAAGAAGTTAACATTAATACAACTAACTAATTGACATCAATAACAACACTAAACATAAAATGCTAACAAATACAAACCTTTAATTATAAGTAACTCATTAAACTTACAATTACTATCCATATTGAATAAATACATGATTTCTTTCACTTTAAAGTACTTCATGTTTAAAACTCATTACATTTGCATTATTAAATCGACTTCCTATATTTCTTTTTATCATTATAAATATAATTATTTATCGTTACCATTTTTAACATATGATTGACATCACTAAAGATAGGCTACAACAGAAGCCAAATGTTGCCCCATTAATTTAAGTTGTTTGAATACATAAATTCAAGATACAATTTACATTATCTTTACTATCCATTCAAGATTTTATCGCTTTGTAATTTCCCCACTTTCACAAGACAGATCTGGAAATGTTTAGTTGAGAGTAACTGAAATTTCACCACCACCGAATCAGAGAAAACACCATTAATGACTCTGTTTCTTAACACAAGAAGCTTGCTCACAATCAACTTGGATTCCAGGATTCTTGTTAATCTTTTGGTTTTATTCATAAAACCCAACAGAATTTCCCCATTCTTTTAGATCATCTGTTCATGTGGGCATTCCATGTCTAAACAGAGCAGATATTAGGTCGGCAGTTCGACTCTCGTGAACATCAATAATCCTGTGTTCTTTCATTTTTCAGCAGGTTAGCTCAGATATGTGGTCACCAGTTCGAATCTCATGAGCATCATTCAGCCTGCGTTTCTTCATTTTTCAGCATGTTAACCCGGATAACTGGTCGGCTGTTCGAGTCCCGTGAACATCATTCAGCTTGTGTTTCTTCATTTCTCAACTTGTTAAACCAAGGAAAGACGCTACCGTTACGTTTAAGAGAATCTTAAAAATCCCAACAGACTAAACGCACGCAATATAACAATGCCTCTGCTTTAAGATCACTCACACAAATTCACCAAATCTCAACCTTCGCCATTGATTTTATATGCAATTCCAAGGTGTGCATCGGAGAGAAATGGAAGAGGGAAAAACAGCAGATAGTCTGGCGGTCATGTGGAGGGAAATCCAGGGGGCGAACAACTGGGAAGGGCTGCTGAATCCCTTCAATCCCATTCTGAAAAAAGAAGTTATCAAGTATGGAGAATTTGCAGAGCTGTGCTACGATTACTTCGACTGTAACGCGTATTCAAAGAACTACGGCAGGTGTAGATACGGTCGCAAGGAATGGTTTCAGCAGGAAGAAGTGCCCTCCTACGGATACGAAATCACAAAATACGTATATGCCTGCACGCATGTACATTTGCCCAGGTATTTTCTGAGGTGCTTAGCCCCAGTCACATGGAAGAGCGAGTCTACCTGGATGGGGTTTATTGCTGTTGTGAATGAGAAAGAGGAGATTGAGAGACTTGGAAGAAGAGACATTGTGGTCGCATGGAGAGGGAGTGAAACCTCCTTGGAATGGGTAGAGGACCTCCACAATTGGCTTGTACCTGCAGGTACATATCAATCTTTAGGGTTAATAGATTTCGAAGAACATATCAATCTTTTAGGGTTAATAGATTTTAAAGATCTATGTGTATATTAATTTTATGTTTCTAGATTTGATTGTGTATGGATTTTTTTTTCATTGTCACTATTTCAAGTCACATTACGTCATTCATAATCATGGGTCTCATTAAGTGATTTATGATCATGTTGAGAAAGAGTTCAAAGAGTCATAATGATGGAGTACTCAGTGTAATTCAAAACATTGATGTTAATAGCTTTCTACAATCAATTAATTATCAATTTTGTGTTTTTGGATTTGATATGGAATGGAATTCTATTGATGGGTTATGTAGTGGACCCGAAACATTGATGTTTTTGATTAAGGTAAAATCAGGTTTTACATGGACTCGGAACATTGATGTTAATAGATATCTACAATCTATTAATTATCAATTTTGTCTTTCTGGAATTGTTTGTGTATAGAATTTTCTATGAACATCATCGTTTCGGATCACACTATGTCATCAATAATTAGGGGTTACATTACATGATCCATGTTCAACATGAGAGAGAGTTGGAGTTGAGATGATGGATTACATATTGTGACTGGAAATGTTGATGTTAATATATTTCCACAATCCATTTAAATATCAATTTTATGTTTCTGGATTTGATTGTGTATGGAATTTGTTGTGAACATCACCGTTTTGAGTCACACTATGTGATCCATAATTAGGATGAGAGAGAGCTCAAGCAGCTATGATGATGGATCACATAGTATGACCTGAAATGTCAATGTTTTTTTTTTTTTTTTTCCATATGCAATCAAATCCAAAAACTTAAAGTTGTACATATCAACTACTCATTCTATATATATGTATGTATTTATGTATGTACGTACATACATACATACATACATAATCACATACATACATACTGTATATACACACACACACACATAGATATATATATGTGTGTGTGTGTGTGTGTACATATACATATATGTATATACACATATATGTACACACACATATATGTACACACATATGTAAGTGGAATATATTAACTTTTTAGAGGATATTTATATTATGTTAAAATATAATATTATAGGCAAGAAGTATAAGAAGAATCAATATTATTTAAAATTTGTTATGTCATAGGTGTGCATCTATTAGATCAAAATTAGTTAAGGCTTGTGGTTGAGATAACCTAATATTTGATGAATATTTTTTGAAGGAATCATCTTATCAGTAAACGCCACCCCATTAACAACTTTTCAAACTTTAAATTGACACTAGCTTATAAACAATTGATAGAAATGTAAAAAATAATTGAGATCTTGAAACTCATTTATCCCTTCCATGAACACTCTAGTCACTAAAACTTGCAAAATCATCAAAAGGTAAATTTTAATACAAGAAAATATGCTTCCATGTGATAAACATTTTATTTTGATGATTGTTTTTTCATAAATATTTTACAATAATATTTATAAATTAAACACTTTTTTATCTATTTTTTTTATAGATACATATTCATATAAAGTTATATATTGTACTAAGAAAAACATTATTGTTTTGAATGACAGGATTTGAAGATGAAGAAGAGGATAATGAATGTGTAATGGTGGAAAGTGGCTTTCTTAATGTATACACTTGTGAGATTAAGAATGCTAAGAATAATCATAGAAGTGCTCGAGAGCTTGTGCTTACAGAGATAAAGAGAGTTCTTGAAGAACATAAAAATGAGGAGTTGTCCATAACCTTATGTGGTCATAGTCTAGGTGCAGCTCTTGCACTATTATCTGCTTATGACATTGGTCTAATGGTGGCGAGCTTAGAACGCCATATTTCTATAACAGTATATGCCTTTGGGTGCCCTAGAGTAGGGAACAAGATCTTTGTAGATAAGATCAATTCCCTTAACATAAAGGTACTTCGTATAGTTAATGTTAATGACATGGTTACTAGGGTCCCTGGTATAATGCTAAATGAGAACATTCAATTACTTAATTTTCTAAAGTATGTTTTGGATTGGATCCCTTTATTTTATTACCATGTAGGCACAGAGATATTTGTGGATAGTGAATCCTCTCCCTACCTAAAGCATACGAGGAACCTTGTTTTTCATCATAGTTTAGAAGTATATTTACATCTTTTAGATGGGTATACTGGAGAAGGAAAGGCATTTTGTTCTAGTGGAAGAGACCCTGCTCTTGTTAATAAGTATTGTGATTTATTGGTTGATAATCTCTTCATTCCACCTTCTTGGTGGCAAGAAGCTTATAAAGGATTATTGAAGAATGAAGAGGGGAGATGGTCTCAAAGGAATAGAGAAGAAGATAGTGATGATGATATATCTCAAGGCGATTGAATCTTGTAGTATTTATATTCTCAATACAATATAAAATGGTTTTAAATTTTTGCAATATAATGTTAATTTAATTTCGATAAATATTTGACTATTTTGAATGATAGTATATTTAATTATATTCTATAGTTTGTTCTATTTTCTAATAGATTTCATACCTAAAATAATTAAATTTAAAGAGAAAATATATGATAATAAACTATTTTAAAATAATACATTAAATATGTAAAATACATCATAAAGGTTTGAAGAAGAATGCATAAACAAAGCCTAAATTTAGATAAATGTTTCACAATAAAGAGAGAATGAAATTAAAAGAATATAAAATGGTAAATACATGAAACATAAAATTATACTTGTTAAAATTGATTTCATTATCTTATAATATTATTAAATTGTCTATCATTTTAATCTCTTGAATTTGCAATTTATAAATTGCTTGATTTTATTATTTCATAGTTAAAATTAGCTTTGAAAATGAAATCCTTGAGAAATCTAGATGATTTTAATCTTCTTTCCAAAGAAGTCTTTAATCTTCTTTCCAAAGAAGTTTTTAATAGTCTTGTATCACATAGATCCCTCCCAAAGTGGAGAGCCCCTTTTGGTGAATAATTACTAAATTAATTAATTTTTGCTTACTTTGGTATATAATATGAGTATGTATTTATACCAAAGATATGGTATCTTGTCTGTAGTTAAGGATAATGTGAAAATAAATTTACTTAGTAAATTATTATTAAATTTTAATCAATCTAAAGGTATATAGTCTATTTTAATGTTACACATATAGAAAATTAACATGAATATTTCTTAGTCAACTATTTTCTATTTATTTAATATATATTCATAATATATTTTATCATACACTAATCAATACGATAATTTTTGTAATATTAAATTAAATATCTTATTTTGAAATATGGTTCACTAGCTTGTATGGGCAAACTAGGAAGCTCAAGCCTATTTTCGTATTAATTACTTTTGGAAGGAAAAAGATCCACTTGGCTCAAGGATTCTTGGGCACAAGATGAATTTAGTAATCCTTTGTGGGGGAGTTGAAAGGTGAATATGGATTGTAGGAGTTGAAAAAAGAAGCTAGGTCAAGATGAGGTAATAAGATGAGTTTCAATAAAAATTAAAAAAATAAATAGAAAAATTTCAACAAGAAGCCTAAGAAGTACAAACTGTGACTAACCTACAAACCAAATTTTAGGCAAAAGTGGAAAGAGTGAGTTGGTTGGGGTGATCTACTATGGGAGCAATTTAGTTGGGGAGATATCTAGCTTCTCGACTTGTAACTTTTCTTGTGTGTCCGTACTTATTCTTGCACATAGAAAATAGGGAAAATGTTGTGTAAAAAGGCATTTTCCTAAGTCAAACCCCAGTTTAGGAATTAACGTTGAAATTGGAATAATTGAAATGTAATTGTAAGAGGGATAGCTCTAAGAATTGGAATGTCTTATACCTTGTTGATGCAATGCTCTTTGAATGTTTTCACAAGTGTTGATGCAATAACACGACTCCACAAAAACCTAAAAGGAAGTCATGAACACATGCTTGCATGAAGGATGTTGAAGCTTGCCACATTGCTAGATTCAAAGAACATGATGGGACAAAATGCCTTGAATGCTTGATTATTGACTCCTTTAGTACTTGAATGCTGGATTAAATTGATTGATGTAAAAATTGAGGAGGGAAGCTTGTTTTTATACCTCTCCCTATAATTTTGGGGTGTTAAACTCAAATGAAGCCAATACAAAATTAAAATTCGAACTTAGAAAAACTAATATTAACTAGTTTAAATTTGGGTCTGAAGATTAGGGAGCAAGCTGGCCAATGCATCCTTCTCCCTCCAATGCACGACCAAATTGGAACTTGGGTTCCAAAATGCTAAGGAGATACCATTTTAATGTGGAATTGAGATATGATGGTAGAATTGAGTATGAGAGGCCATACATGCTAAAATAAGGCCTAAATAAGTGAGGAATTGCACAAGGATTCAATTTATGATGTTATATTTAGCTCCTACTTTAGTGGGAGTATGATCCTAAATGCATACTCATATAGTAGAGAGAGAGAGAGAGAGAGAGAGAGAGAGATGTGCAAGACTGAAAAGAGACTAGACATCACTAAGTTTGATGGAACAAGCCCCAAAATCCTAAGATCTTTAGTTACACATCCATGTGCAAGGGAACATAAAACAAAACAAAACAAAACAAAGGAAAAATGAAAAAAAGACAAAGACGAAAGACAAACAATAAAGGGGCTAGTACTAAAAAAAGATCCAAGTCAACTAGTTGAAGAGGCTTGTCTCAAACACTAATATGACACTAAGAATGCTATTGCAAGAGCACAAGTGGTCACATGGAAAGAACAAGAGTATACGTCAAAGATGAGACAAAACATCGTGATCCAACCAACTACTAAGGTGTCTTATGCTTATGGGAATATGGGTAAGATATAGAAAATAAACCATGGATTACACAGGCTAGCAATTCATGTTATCCTAGGTGATCCATGAAGGAGCACATATTCCAATAGAAAAAAGTTTTTATATTGTATATGGTTAGAATTTTCAGTTAGAAAATGCAAATAAACATAAAATAATGCATAAAACTAACAAATCCTAATTATACCTCCAATTGAGAAGAATGGAGGCACCCTACTCCATTGATTTTCTCATTTGATGTTTCAATGTGGGCATTTTCTCTCCAAACAAAACTAGATAATCCCTAAATTAATCCTAAATTCTAGATGGATTAATGTGAAAATACTAAGATGCAATCTAAATGAAGATCTAAATGTAAGCTAATGGATTTGAGTGTAGAAAGATATGCTAAATATGCCATAATTCTAAATTATGAGAATGAAATGTCATGTAAATAGTAAGATTGAAAAATAAACACTAAGATCTCTAGAGTTACTTTAGCATTATAACAATACAATTGATGGAGTGATGATAGGCATAAGGAGAGACTCTTATTTATAGGAATTGGAGGGAAATAGACAGTTGAGATTCAAAGTTGAAATGAAGGGATATGATTCATTTGGATTGATGAGGTGGAGGCCATGTAGGAAAGGGTAGTTGGCCATGCAAGAGGGATAATTTTCTCACACATGTATAAGAAACTTTGAAAGAGATGGACAATAAATGTCAAGTGGGGGACAAGAGTGGATCAAGGTGGCCACACATGTGTAAGGGTGGCTAGGGGATATTATGGGAGACAAATGTTGATGTAGAACATTTACCACCATTCAAACTCTTGAAGGACTTCCTGTCCCAACCTTGACATTAAGGTTCCTTCTCATACATTTATCAACATATTTGAGGCAATAATCAATTCATAATCAATCAACTTTAGTATCTTCTATCCATCTAGAATCCAATCAACATCTTTGTCAATACTTTACAAGATCACCTATCAACATTCCAACCCAATATTTTCGATGATAAATCAATTCATACCTTGATTGTACGATATCCATGAGGTTTCATTGAAACTCAATAAATCAACTTTAAATAGATCAAATAAACCATTATGCACATCAAGACCATTACCTTTCACATTATGAGAATCCACAATAATTCCTTAATACTCTGCCTTGTTGTCCATACCTACACACAAACTCATAGTTACAATAAATTGGTCCAACAACCATACTCTAACCAAAATTCCTTGTTTATGTTACATTGACTTAAACAAAATCAACCACATACTATCCTTATACCTTAAGGTCATGTATCACCTCCACTTTACAACAATGTCGCTGTTCACATTCAGAGAATTAAATCTGATCAATGTCCTTCAAACACTCTCAAATTCTTCAACCAAACATTTGTGAGATTCATAAATTCTTATGTAATTACATTGGATCATTAACAAACAATTTTCAAATGTATTGATCATCATTTGATCAAGAGAAATTTCAAGCAAACAAGAGTTCCATTCTTTATGATTGTTCCAATTTTGACAATTTCGATATCTTGTATTCTGTTATTCACAACTTTTGTTTTAGGCCTCACCTTGGAAATATCTCTAGTGGAGTTGTTAAAAACTAGGAAATTAAGACATATCAAAAACTGAGGAAAATCCAATGGTTCATTCAAGATTTATGCCCCCAAAAAAGAGGCTGATTTGATTCCCAAAACAAGAAGAAAATGCTTGTTCATCCATCTAGAGTATCAATTTTCTTCAATTATATTTAACCATTCAAAATGAAACCAAATGTAAATGAAATATATTTTAATATAGTTTCAGAATATATAAACTTTTAAATTTTCCATTAGTGGAATCAAGAGAAAAATACAAACCCTTGCAGACTGGTCATTTACTGAGGGTTTTAAAAATGTTTTGACAAAATCTTACATAACTCCTTCATTTCTTAATGGAAACACTCCAAATCAAAACTAGAGGAAAGGTTTTTCACTCTAATATCTATCCATGCTATTAACACATTGTTTCCAAGCTGTACAGGTCCGTACAAGTCCTAGAAATAGTAGACAAACAATAAAATCAATCAAAATAACAAGTATTGAATGCACCGAACTATGACAAAATGTTCTCCTTCCTCTCTTCATGATTTGGTTCAATCACAAAATTATATATAAATAATATTAACATTCAAAACCTCTCTAAATACCCTCAAAATCGATGGAAACTGCTTTTCACCTTCTTTTGCACTTTTGACAACATTTTTGCTTGACAACTTTTGTTGTCAAGTTGATAACTTTTGCAACTTTAACCCAATAACCTTAAAACTTAGTAATAACCTTAGAAACATGTCAACCAAACCTAGTAATTAATTTTTACATGATTTCCACCCTTCCACAAATGGTTTTACACTATTTGACGTATTTGACCAATCTAGGCCCTGAATGGACAACTATGACAACTTTTACAAAATGGCTCATTTAGCCTTACATCAATGGACTCAATACATAAAAAATGACCTTATGATCTAAAATGAAATAAAATGGATCATGTTATTGTAGAAAACTAAAATCCCTTTGCCAAATAAAAATATTTTATTTTGCAAAAACCCCTGATGATATCATCATTATGTCATGCCCAAAATTTAACCGACAAAAAATGCAACCAATTTTTTTTTTAAGTGAGATGATAGAGAGTAATATTCAAGGGTTAAGTATAACTTGACTACGGTTAAACCGACCACAACCTAGGGTCTTAACTACATATCAAAACTATCCAATTAAATGATAACCCAAGTTGCATATGTACGTAGGTTATAACTTATGAAAATGGTTTGTCTGACTTAATGGGAAATTTATTCTACAATATTAGTTCAAGGGATGACTTCATTAATAATTGAATATTCATTATAATCTGACAATTGACCTAATAGTGTTGACTAGAACATAATGTTATCTAAACATTCAATAAGTATTAGTTATACTACCATCATTAAAACACACTAAACACCTTCTAATGAAATGATTCAATTAAGACCATTCAATTATATGTAACTAGGTTATATCTTTCGAATGTGATTTATTTAACATAATCAATAATTTGTCCACATTGTTATTTCATGAGTTAATCATATTAATAATCAAATTATATTCGATAATAAACCTGATAATGTGAGCTAGCACGAACTGTTATCTAAACATTAGAAATATAAATGTTTTACTAACCCTTCCTAGAACATACTAATAACCTACTTATAAAATTAGATTACTTAAACAATTTAAATCATTAGATCATATTCTATGAGCCTAATATCAAATTGACAATTTTAAATAACCCAATTAGTTAATATTGATGATCCTATTAAACTAATTAACCATTGAATTAAATAAACTATCAAGCTGACAATTTGATTTATTAACAAATAAGTTTGAACACATTAGTAATCAATCCTTTAACTAATAATTAATGGTATGAGAGAAAATTTATTAACCAATAATAAATAAAACATAAGTTCCAATCTACAAGAATCCTACTAACTTGCCTACCAATCCTACTAACATACTAACCTATCCTACTAATCCTAACCTATAACACCTATCACCTATGACATCACCCCCCCTTTCCTCCATGGCCCACTTGCCAAGTGGGTGGGGTGTCAAAACCAAAGCCCAACCAAAACCTGTGAAATTTTCTAAGGGATGAAAAGTAGATCTAAAGAGGTTTGTGGTTTGGGTCTACCAAATTTTCATTAAACTTAGCCCCAACTTTATGTAATTTCGCATGGATAAAGGAAGGCAGGTGACATGTCAAAAGGCGAGTAATATCTTATGTCAGAAGCAAGCTTAGAAGTCATGGTACATTTGAAGAGCTAGGAGAAAGGTGGCTACCTGAGGTGACATGGGATTTGAGCCCACCCAAAACATATTAAACCCAGCCCACTACACTATCAATTACACATGGAGAAGTGAAGGAGATAGTTGAATATGTAAGTCAAAGTAAGTATGTCAGTGGAAAAGTGCGCATCGGGAGATCGGAAGAGGTATGACACAGATCTTGGATGTGGGTACTAAGCCCAATGAAGACAAGGACATGAAGGTGTCCAATCACATGCAAGCAAGACATTGATATATATATATATATATATATATATATATATATATATATATATATATATATATATATATATATATATATACACTAAGCCCAATGAAGACAAGGACATGAAGGTGTCCAATCACATGCAAGCAAGACATTGATATATATATAGATATAGATATATATATATATATATATATATATATATATATATATATATATATATATATATATATATATATATATATATATATATATATATATATATATATATATATATATATATATATATATATATATATATATATATATATATATATATATATATATATATATATATATATATATATATATATATATAGGTATGGTTTTTTTTGATAGTGCTTTCTCTTCCCATTTAAGGGAGGATATGAAGTGGGGTCCACATGCATAAAAGTGGAGGATATGTATTATAAAGCTCTTTTATTAATATTAGGTTTATTTTTATTACTAATAGTGATTAACTTAGGGGATTAAGTTACTAACTCTATTAAAGAAAAGTATATTGGGAAGGGAATATTCTCTGTGGTAAGAGAATTATTTTCCTTCCCATACAAATTCCAGAGAACATTTTTTCTCTAAAAATCTGGGAAGTGTCATAGTTATAGTTTTGACATTCCCTCTAACATATTGTTTCCTTGGTTTTATTATTGAAGTAGATAATTGTATGCATTAGAATTATTTTATTAATGCAATACATTAAGTGAACTATAAATTGAATATTAGTATTAGTTAGTTTTTACATTAATATGCTAACTTGCTTGATTTACCATTGTTATCAAGTTTATCTTCCCCTCTCAAGAATTTGAGGTTGCAATGAAGAATTTAAGGTAGAGCATTGAACCTATTGAAATAGAATATAGATTTCCAAAGGAAGAATGTAGTGTTTTTTAACTTGAAAAATTATAATCAAATACATTATAGAGATTACAAGATTCGTATATCCACAAGATTTTATATGCTATGAACTAATACATTGCCTTCTATTCTTTTTAATAATATCAAACTTACATTTTTAACAATGAAATACAATTTTGTAACAATACATAAATGAGAGTATGAAGGAGAATGAACAAGATTTTCTCAATTACATTTCAATATACATCTTCATGATGACCCAATGAAGAGAAGGAAAACATTTTACAATCCACAAGCATGCTTCTCTTAACAAGGAGAGATTTCTTTAATATAAAATTACAACAATGCCTCAACATAGCTTGCTTACACACAACCCTACCAACATTGAGAACTCTCCAAAGCTTTATCAACAAGGATCTTGGCATCAAAACCTACAATGAAAGAGGAGAACCATGGAAATTTCACCTCCCAACCTAGGTCTCAATGAGACCACCCCCGAGCTTGGAGAACCAAGGCTAAACGGGTATACATTACAAATTCTCACAACACACATATGCACAACAACAAATAAATCCCATCCAAAGTTTTGCAAATGAGTTTTCCAAATTCATTGAGAAGGGTGAAGGTGGGCTTTTCCAAGTAGGAGAATGCCAACATAATACATTTTTCACAAAATCATTTCCATGCCTCTCAAGGCTACATGAATTCATATTTCATACACAACTTTTCTCAATAGAATCCTCAAGATGCCAGAATACAAAGATGGCTTCATGGAGCCCATACCCCATGAATTTTTCCCTCTTCTCCAAGAGAAGAGACTCTCACCACAATGGAGAGCCCAACTAACTCCTTCACCCAAGGCCACTTCTTCCCTTCCCAAAGGGTGAGTAATGTCTTAACTCCCATGAAACAACATTCTCAAAAACAAGAAAACAAGAATTGAAGAAAAATCCAAATGCAATCCCATTTCCGACACAACAATGGAGAGATTTACAAGAACATACATACAAGCTCTCTCATATTCTTTAACATGACAGACAACCAAATGAGATGCAACAAGCATGCTTCAATGGAAAGAAGGATAAGAAAAGCTACAATACAATTTACATAAAAATCTTCTTCATGAGTTTCAAGCAAGAAGTTTTCTTCATGGTAGAGCCACCAACCTTGAATCCAAAGAAAAAATGGAAGAATGAAGTTGAGTTGAGCTTCTTATCCCTTCTCCTTTTTCCTCTTCCAAACCAAATTGTATCTAAAATTAGAGAGTGGGTGAACACCCACTAACTCTCCAAAGGGCCTCTAAAAAGACCCCCAACTTCTACCCACCCACCAACATTAAATTCAGACTGGACCCTAAAGTCCTTTGGCTTTTCCTTGTCCCCTATCATAAATGTCAGATTGGAAAGGAGTGTGGGTTTGGGTAAAAGGTCAAGACTTAGTCCATTTTCGTAGCATGTGGAAAATGGGTCATAAAAAGGATGACTAAGGCCACTAGGGGGTTCTAGTTGTGTTAAAAAAATTTCTAACCCATACCCCTATCACTAAGGTACTTAGATTTTGTTAAATTTGACCCTTAGGACCCCTTTTTGGCCTCTAGAAGTGGCTAGAAAAGAATTAAATCTAAATGATCAAATTGGTGGAACTTTGCAAGTATCTCCAACAAGAGGATTTAATTAGGTTCCTAATGAGTCAGTTAGGCTTAGGTTTACATTACCAACCTTAGTAGACATGTCAATACATAAACACATAACACATGTCAAGTGACACTAACAATTACACATCACATTCAAAATGACATGTCCTAAAAGACAACATGAAGTTACACTAGTAACACACAAGAAATTCACATTTACAAATAGATCACATTATAATGAGGTTTTCAATCCCATATCAGATTAAACCTTGGCTTACTCAGTTCACATATGTTTAGCCTTGATTCTCTGAATGATTCCATGGTTCCGTTTCCTACACACTAAAATCGAGCATCAGTAGTCCAAGGTAATAAAATCACATGAATATATATATCTACATATACAATTCATAATTAGCAACATAAATCCATATTTAGAATTCAATTCTTAAATCACAATTTCCATTCAGTAATGTTTAAACATAGTATCTTCATAAATCATCATAACATATCATCCATGCTACTTCCTAACATAGAACATAATCCATGAAATAATCACATATCTAAGCATGTATACCCAAAATCAACAATATGTCCTAGATTCTATTCCACATCAAAATATAGTCTGCATAATGTAATCATCATCATAAATTTTAATCCTTGACTTACAAATGAACATACGTAAATTGAATCATAAGTACATGAACTCATTAACTCACATGTCACACTAATCATTCCAATTCTTATAAAAATCATGATGTAATTTTATCTAAATTACATAAGCATTAATTTTATTAATTCTAACAACATCCAAATGGCATGAAATAAAATAACCACTTCCTCAAGTAATAGTTATAGCAATGTCCTGAAACTCAACAAAATATTTCATCACCTATCTTTTAACCTTTAAACAATTTCACATCTTGACATAATCCCAATCTCGATTATAATTTTCCTAAACAAATCATATCAACATGTGTGCCCAAATTGAAACATCTCACCATTCATCTAAATCAATCATCATAATGCTAGTCATATTGTATCATAGGGTCAACATCGTGAGTATGAAAAGTGTCATAAATTATAAAGTATCATCTTCTAATGTAATCAAATCCCTATCAAAAGGGTAAAACCTCCTAATTCATCAAAACATTAGGACAATTACTAGGTCTATCAAAATGGTGATTGGAAAAGCTATGATGGGTTTGGGGTGAGGCCTCACATCCTCCCCCCCTAGGAATGAACTTCCTCCTGGAAGTTACCCAACATAGGGCTAAAGTTCCATTGTTGACATCTTGTTTAGTTCATTGGATAATTTTTAAATCTTTAATCTCGTGCAATGTGTAAATCTAATGATAATACAAGTTAAGTATATGTTTTTCCTTGATTTAAGCACTTCTAAAATTTAGAAGTAAGACATTGTACAATTGAACCGTCTATCCAAACTTCACAATCTATTATTATTTTACATTGTTATCATGTCTCACCAAGAACAAGATCACGTAAGGTAGTACTATCCAACACACCAAATGGGATCTATGGTCACAAGAAAATGTACTAATACATGGGACATCTTCCCTACAAGATGACTCAACTATATGCTAACATCACTCTTGATATCCATTCCTATAATTTCAATATCTGGAGTATAGTTCCAATATTGAGCTAAATATATATATTTTCCACTATGCTAATCCTTAGTTTATACCAAATTAATATTTTATTTATTCATATCATCATAATATCTATGCAATAAGATCATAAAATAGTCTTACAAGGCCTATACATAGTGCAACCAGCAAAAGACTCTCACCAAGGCTACAAATATGGTCATAGATAACACTAGTGACAAGGGTGAACATAGGGTGATGGAAAGATTCTCTATAGTTGTATCCTCATCTATAATGATAAGATTTAATGGATTTCCCAATAAATATTTTCCCTTATACAACCTACCACAGAAGAACTTGCCAATAATTCCAACCAAAAGAGCCTCATCAAATAATCATGAAATCCATAATTTAAAATTTGAAAAGAACGATTCAACAAAGTAAGATTCAAAAAGTGGCCACATTGGTAAAAATTTATTACAAAATAAGTATAGATAAGTCCTTGAGGAAAATAAGGACATTAAAATGAAGTTTGGCTAAGAAACTCAACACATAATTTAATTACTTTTACATATTTGGAAATCACCAAAATAAACTTGCGAAACAAGGTAAAATAAAAGAAGAATAAATTTAGCAATCCATGCTCTACCACAATCATTACATGAACTATGTGACCTTTTGAGGTCACTCAGAGGGAGATGGGAAAATCTCAACATACATTTATTATGGAAATATTTAAATTAGACCAATTATGCCCTGACAAGGATAAAACATTAAAGGTTTTTCCAAGGAACATTTATTTGGGGAGAGAGGTAGACACAAAAACTCAGAAGACAAGTGCATAATTACTAATAATAGTTTTACTTACTCTATAAGTTTCTTTCACTATCTCCAAGCATATAATCAGTGTATTCACATCACAACATCCTCCTCTCCTCAAGAGAAGTTTCCACTGCAATGTGTTTTACAAAATACATCATTGTACTTACACAACATTTAAAGGCCAACACACTTAGGCTGATAAGGCATAAAATAACACTATTACAACATCTACAAGAGTATTTATTTTATGAATATAGGAAAGACCAGAGACAAAATTATCGACATAATAATACCATGAGAACATCAACTAGCACAATTAATTCATACGAATATTTTCAATCATCATAATTACGTAAAACTTCTCAAGTGTCTCTATTTGGTGATTTGACACTCGATGTCCACCACAATCTTCCCTAGGTTTAGTGAATTAGTAACTCGCTTAGGATACTTCACAAATAACTTTACTCATCACAAAAGGTATTACTTTAATTAATTGATATTACTATGAATATGTTCCATTATCCACTTGATATTTATTTTTCACAATATCCCCAAGTATACTACATTAAATTACAAGTTTATACACAGTGTAAAGACATATTAGTGTAATACCCCAAAAATGGGCTATAAGTTCATTAACCTCCTACATCTACAAATCGAACAAAATCAACATCAAAGTCCTAATCTAACGCACATCTAAACATCATCGAATCATAATTGATTATCTTAAATTCTGCATCGGGGAATATTCCTAGCAATATTCCTAATTATCTTAATTATCTTTAATTTAATGATTATTTGGCGATAAATCACATTTATCCTAAGTTTGATTAATTGAATATTTTCATATTTAATTAATTAGATTTAATATCTTGCGACTTAATTATGTAATTAAATTTAATTCTATCTATTATTAATTGTATTATTTAATTTTGACAATAGATCCAATATCCTATGAATAATTGATTAAATTTTTATTTAATTAATTAAAGCAAGTTGTCATTATTTAATAATATAGTTTTTAATAAAAGTTTGATTAAATAATTGATTAACCCATAAATCAATTATTTATTTTCAAAAATCAGTTAAGTTGAGCATAAATCACTTTATTTATTTAATTAATTCATAATTATTATGCACATTCAAAAGAAACAGTTAAACTCCAAATTAGAAAATCAATGCAAAGTGTTGACATTTTAGAACTCAACATCCTTTTGGAGTTCAAAAAGCTGATCTAAACTCTAATTTGAGTTAAAAAGCTATTTTTGCATGATTTGCATGTTTTTGTGAATTAAATTATCTTTATTATCAGATAACTCAAAAATCAAGCTGAGTTAATCTGAGTGATTTATGGCTTTTTTCCATGCACCTCCAAAGCCTTGGATTTCTATAAAATTAAAGCCTTAGCTCATCTCAAAGCATCTCATATTTTTGCACAATCACGTCGAAGAATTGTAATTGGAAGGATCAAAGCTTATTGCGAATCAACATTGTTGTGAGATCACTTTTGTTTTCATATTATTGTTAGATCAATTCATAGCATATCAGTTTTTACATATCATAGATTTCATATCATTTTTCATATTATTGCATAGAAAATATAAAAAATAAATAAATAGATTAATTGCATTCAATTCATATCTAGATCAATTGCATTCAAATCCTTCATTTAGGTGTCATCTAGGTCACTGATCTCGATAACAATCTGAGAACATCAATCTCGCACCTACTAGAAGGCAGTAAATCGCTTGGTTAAATTAGATTTCAATTTTGCATGATTTTGATTTTTGCTAACCTCTAATGTTTTACTGAAGTGTTGTGTCTATAGATCAGGTACAATTTTTACACACACATTTCTGGCACCCACCGTGGGGCCCTGAAATGGGTTTCCAATTCAATTCTATCAATTTCTATCTTTTTCTCCTTGATTTCTATGCAAAAATACAATTTTTATTTTTTGTCCGTACAATCTTTGTACGAGTTTCTGACAAAAGTCATATGAGTTTGAGCCTGCTGTCGTACGATAGTTGATCGAGTATCATTTCATCAAGCACCCACTGTCGTTTGGAAGCTGGATTATCATTTCATCAGACACCTGGTGTCGTACGAGTTTCCAGACTATCATCTGGGAGCATACCCACTGTCGTACGAGTTTCTTACTGTCGTCTGGTAATAGACCCACTATCATACAAGTTTAGGCATCAAATTTCAATTATTGTTTCATTTTTGCAGGCAGTTTGTCAGATTTGATTTTTGGATTTTGACTAACAGCTAATCTTAACAGTTGGAATTCTCTATTTTTGATTGACTTTTGCTGGTTTTGAATGGAAAAAGTGTAAAGTTTGCTAAAATCAAGTAAAAATATACTAAGCGCATTGTGAGGATCTCAGGTATTCCACTTGTGCTGATAATATTTTGATTTGGGCTTAAAATAAATCTCTCGTGTGTCTAGCTTGGGTGATTCTTTTCATGCTTTTGTTTTACACACTTGCATAATTAATACTAGGTTGTGACACCTTAAGTATTTATTAGCAGTCTTAGATTACTTGTGATTGATCTTGATTACTATTTTGGATTATTGGACTCACTAATCCGCTGACCCCTCATTCTTCCCCATGGTTGCAAGGTTAGCGCCACATTAAAGGGGAGGGGTCGACAGGATAGAAGTGTTAAGTGTTCCACTTGGCAACCCATTTGTGCTTTTAGGAACTCACTTGTTTTCTAAGTTGGGGACTCATTTTCAGCTTGTGTGAGGTGTTAAGTGTTTCACCTTGTGGACTCATCTCATATTTGCTTTAAGCGTTAAGTGTTCCTCTTTCTGCTTTTTGGGTACTTTTGGTAGATTTGCTTTTGGAAACATACATCTGTGCTCACATAGTAATTAGGCCCTATGATCACTATTCATGATTCTTGAGAGATTGGATTCCCAACAAAATCCTTCTTGATGATAGAATCCTTGTAGGTAGGGAGGATACTTAGTGCATTTCACATTCAACTCGGTTAGTGCGTCTTCTCTTATTGATCGATACATTCTCTCCCAGGAGAGGTTGATAGATCACATGGGGTTGACATCACGAGCTTTGGTGAATCAAAATTGGTTAGTGCACCTTCTCTTATTGATTGATACATTCTCTCCCTGGAGAGGTTGATAGATCACATGGAGTTGACATCATAGACCTTGGTGAAACAAAACTTTGTCTTAGCGTGTCGGATTAATCTGCTTGCTTTGTTTGGGTTAAAAGTGAAAAGGTGTCAAAAACCTTGGATCTGGAGCCAAGTCCCCTTGTGGTATACTATTGTGAGTCACCTTGAGAGAGGGTTAACCGTAGCAGACACTCCCTTCATAGGGAAAACTACGTTGACAAAACCTCAAGTGGTAATAGCCATTTTCACCGTGGTAGTGACAACTGCTATATAAATGTCCTTGTGGAAGAAATCTCCATAGGTATGGTTCATTGTTGGGTTGTCAGATCTCCCTAGCAGCTCCTAAAGATTAAGTTCTTAGACTGTGTCAAAACCCTGGTGCACTAGGATTGGAGTTCACCCCTTTGAATCATAAAAGTTGCAGAGTCAAACCATTACTAAAAACCCTAGCGAGGCCAAAGTTTCATTTTCTAGGGTATATGTGCGTCATTGCAAAACATTTTGAAATGTACACAATTAACACTTCTGAGGATTAGAATGAATAAGTCACTTGATTGTTCATGTGCAAGGTTGCTTTTACCCTTGTTCATTGTTTTCAGACATGCTTGAAATCACTTGCTTGCTATTTTGCATGCTTGTTTATCTATCTAGTTATTGAAAATGAATAAATCTGTTACAATCCTCAAATCTGGACATTGAAATTTGCAAATAATCCGAATCTGCAAACTCAAAATTTTGCAAAAATTGGCGTAAAATCCTTTCTGGAGTCAAAAATCATTTCAAGAAGTCAAAAGTCATACGAGTTTTTCCAAGTGTCATTTCATTACAACCCATCTGTCATATGATTGAGTACCCAGTGTCGTACGAGTTTCCATGCTAGCAAATTCTCAAAGTCAAAATCTTGCAACTGTCGTATGAGATTTTCAACTATCATTTCATTACTACCCAACTGTCGTACGAGTTTCTCAACTATCGTTTCATAGCATACCCACTATCGTACGAGTCTGTAGAGTGTCGTTTGGGAAATTTTTGAAAGTTGTCAAAAAATTGTCAGAATTGCTAGATATTTAGCTTTTTCAGCCTAATTTCAGAATCTGTCGAATGAATCACTATTTCAGGAATAGAGCAGTAGCTATTAAGAATCCAATCATTTTCCTAAAGTGGCCTTTTGAATCCGATTCAGTCTTCTATTTAATCAATTTGAGTCCTTATCATCCTGTGTCAAAACCTTGTCATAACTATCAATCTTCAATCAATCATCAAAATGACTAAGTGTTGTGATATCTTGTCCACTATCTTTTGGGAACCTACCCATACATCCAGGGCATAGTATCCTTCATCCACATCTAATCAAATCTTCAAATCACTCAAACCTTGACAAGGTTGCATCATTTGATCATCTTGATTCAATTCATTCTTTGGTTATCTAGATCTTATTCTTTTGTTTCACTTGAGGTGAATGGTGGAGACTAGAACTTCCTCTCACAAGAAATCTATCACCACTCTCCAAACTCCAACTCTTGAGAAACTCATCAATTCTAGTCTTTACGAGGATGACGGTCTTGACAACTATCGATTGAAATCTGGTTACATACCTCCTCCATCAACTCATGGAGGTACTCAACATACCCCCCATCAATCTAATCCAGGGAGTCCACACTCTCCTACCATGTCTCAAGCTGGGACAAACTTTGGCTCTCAGAGAGCTCAATATTGACATGGTGTAGATCAGGAACCCACACCTAAAGAAATTTCTCGCTATCAAAATGATGATGAATTTAACAAGATGATGAGGCATTTCTTGAAAGAAAATAGAGAAGCATACTTTTTACAACTAGCTCATCAAGGAGCTAAACTTCCTCCCAACTTTAATGTTGAAGATATCATTATGCATGAGGAAGAGACTCCACTCACAACTATGATGAAACAAATACATGCTTTACAAGTCAAATTTAATAGCCTTGAGAAAGAAAAGGAACCCAATGAGTTCTCCATGGAAGCTCTATGCCCTTTTCCTTTTGACAAAACCTTGTATATGCCACCATTTCCAAAAAGAGTGAAGATGCCAAAGTATGAAAAGTATGATGGACACTTTGATCTTGAAGATCATGTTAGAGAATTCTGTACACAATCAATGGAGTTCATGCATGAACCGACCCATCTGATGCATCTCTTCCCTCGATCTCTAGTGGGAGCAGCCATCCACTGGTTCTCTAGACTGCCTTCTACTATCAAAACTTTTGAGGAGTTGATCAAATTGTTCTACCAACAATACTCCTACAATATTCAACATCCAGTCACCATGATTGATATCTATAATCTCAAGCAATATCCAGGGGAACCATTCCTAACATTTCTCAAGAGATGGAGGAAGAAGTTCTCTCTATATGCCAGACCTATTCCAGAAACAAAAAAACTAGAAATCTTCATCAATAACCTTGTTCTAGAAATCAATTATCCTTTACAAATGCAAGATCATACATCTTTTGACAAGATGGTGGATAATGCTATCAAAATCAAAAAGTTGCTAGTAAAAACAGGAGAAATCACACTTCAAAAAGACAAGTACGAATCTAGATCTAGTTCCAAAGACAAGAACAAAAATTGGAACAAGAACAAGGGCATCGTCATAGATGGCATTGTTGACACTGTCCGTGCCCCATCAAAGGCACCTAACTACAATCTCACTCTTGGCACTCAAGCCATTAAAGCTTCAGAGAAAAATTCTTCTCAACCATCTCAAAGGAAGCCATAATACAAAAGATGGGATAAACATTGAAAATTTACTCCTCTAGGAGAGTCTTTAGAATCAGCTATGAAAACTCTACTAGCTGATAACATCATCTCTTTACCACCAATCCAACCAAATGATCAGGACCCCAAACTGAAATGGTGGAGAGAAAATGAATTATGTGATTTCCATCGAAGTAAAGGTCACAGAACTAGTTACTGAGAGGGGAGGGGTGAATCAGTAACTCCAAATTTTCTTTCAATTTTAACATATAATTTACCTTTTAACCTTTGCATATAGAAAGCATGAAATTTAAAAGCATTCACAATAATGACACATAGATTTGGTTACCCAGAAACCTTCCAAAAGAAAGTAAAACTAGGGTGGGGATGAAACCCACAAAGCTTTAATACTGCAGAATAAAGTTGGCCGGTTAAGGCTTACAATTTGATCACTTCTGATGATCTGCCCTGTTAAGAGCAATAAGGATTGCTAAATCCACCTTGTTAAAGGATTTACAAACATACAGTGAAGTATGCACTCGGTAAAGAGATTTATACAAAGACTGTTAAGTCTACCCGGTTAAAGGATTTAGTACTGATTCACCTGTTAGAATGAAACAGTAGATCTCTGCTTTGCAACTGGATTGCTGAATGAGATTCACTGATGTACTGATCACCTTCTGTGATGAATTTGTCTTTGCTGTATCTTATACTTCTAAAGCTTTCTGTAATTCGCTTATTTCTGCCTTTCTTTCTCTTTCACATATATTCTATATCATATATTTCATTACTTGTATTACATCTTTTATTTCTACAACATTGTTTATATACAGGTCTCAAACAATTAATTACAATTACAATTACACAGTCGGCTTGACAAATAAACATAAGTGCTACTAAGTCGGCCCAAATATGGTTACTCGGTTCCTTCAAACTGACTCAGTGACTTTCTGATACTCGGCATCCACTGCATTACTCGGCATCGTCATGCACTCGGTAGAAGTGAAGGCACGGTTCATACTGATCACTCGGTAGGTATTGAACTCGGTAAGCATTGGTGACTCGGTAGACAAGATGTTACTCGGTTTACATTGTCTGCTCGGTTTGCACTGTCTGCTCGGTTTGCACTGTCTACTCAGTTTGCACTGTCTACTCGGTTTGCACTGTCTACTCGGTTTGCACTGTCTACTCGGTTTGCACTGTCTGCTTGGTTTGCACTGTCTACTCGGTTTGCACTGTCTACTCGGTTTGCACTGTCTGCTCGGTTTGCACTATCTACTCGGTTTGCACTGACTGCTCGGTTTGCACTTGTCTACTCGGTTTACATCCAGAATGCAAATAAGTGTTGTCACTAGTGGCAATACTGCTTAATGCCAACAATCTCCCCCTTTGGCATTAGTGACAAAAACACTTATTGGCCAAAATTTATATACACGAATCATGCTGAGTTTTATTTTGATTTTTCAAAATTTGTCTTTGTTATAGGGCTTTATACATTGTCTCCCCCTTTCAATGTGCTAACTATTTCTTATACAAATCTGTAACTGTATACATATCTCTCCTTCTATACATATCTCCCCCTTTTTGACGATAATGCCAAAGGTGCATATACAAGTTATTTACAGAGAGAATCCAAAATTTGATAAGAAATCAGAATGTACCTTCATTATTAGTGCCAGGGTTCTATCCCAACTTTCTTGCAGAATCTTACATGTTTGTATAGCAATTTGGACTTCTGCAGAGAGTTCAATCATGTGATCTGCTATGGAGAACTGATTGTCATGAATCAATGTTCTGGAATGTTCAATGTGCTTGTACATTGTATTCATGATGGGAAGGATCATGTGTTGGATGTCTAGCAGTGTGGACCGGATCCTTGAGTCTTCTTTCAATAGATCAGACTGCATAATAGATAGATGTGAGATTTTCATGTGATGAGCAGAGCTTGAACTTGGTTCAAGTTGCAGCTTCTGTATGCTAATCTTCATATTCTCATCCATTTTATCTTTGACATCCTTTGTGAACTTGGCAAAATTGCATAGTCTGGCCAAAAGAGAGGTAGCATTCGAATAAATAGACTCTATGTTAGACAAAACTGAAGACAATTCCACTTGGTTGATAGCTATGTGCTGAGCAATGTGCTCAAGCACTTTATTGTTGAATCTCTTCTCGGCTCTTTCAACTAACTTTTCTGTCCCGGATGAGTCCTCATTGTATTTCTCAACTGCTTCTGCCAATTGTAACAAAACATGCTGGGAGGAGTCTACTTTAATGCCTAATGCATCAGACAAAATGTCCTTAGCATCCTTGATGATTTGATACTCCTTGTCTCTCTCCTCCTTAAGCTTCTTTTGTTTTGCTTTCCTTTGGAGGATCTCACCTATATTCTGCATCTGGTCTGCTGAGAGATTTGCAAAATCTAATGTAGGAATCTCTATCTCTTCATCTAGGTCTATATCCTCAACTATATTTTTACCCAAAAATTTTATACTCGGTAGAGCCTTAGGCTTATCTGTACTTAATGCTCTTGTAGTAGTGACAGTAGATAAGGTAGGGCTGGCTATTGATACTGGTATACTTTCTACTGGAGAACTTAAAATATTTACACTTGATGATTCAAAAGCTGGAAAACTTACTGGTACAGGAGACTGCAGCTCGGTAGAAGAAATGGTAGCTGCCTCTGATGTTGCTAGGGATGATTGGACAAATGTGGAAGTTGTCACAACCATGCTTGAAGGTGTCTCTGGGCTGGATGAAGAGACTTTCACTGGAGAGGTAGGAAGGGATGCAATGACTTCTGCTGCTATCCTTACAGTATCATCTACCTCGGTGTCTTCTTCTTGCTCATCGCTGTGATCTTCAATATCCTTTATTATTACAGTTTCAATGCTCGGTTGGTGAAGGTGGTAAATGTTCTTCCATGTGGCTTTTGCAGCCTTCACAACCGATTCAATATTGTTGATCAAAATCAAACAAGTATTGAACTTCAATGTCATCTTATTTTCATTTTCTTTTAGTGCCTTCTTTACTTCATCATTGTTCAAGCTCGGCATCAACTGTCTCAGGTTTTGATCAAATATGTCAATTACAGTTTGCCTTGCATTGCTCCATCTCATTTTTATTGGATTCAATAGAACTGCTGGAACCTGTGGGGTAATTTCTTCAGGAGAGTATTTCCACTGTCCCATCTTCTCAACAACAGCATCTTCTATTTCCTTCTATTCTACTTTCGATCTGGTTTCATATCTCAGGGATTTTATGTTACTTACTCCAGATCCTGATCCATCTCTGAAGAGTTTGAGCTTTTCTTGAAGGCTTAGAGGAGGCCTTTTGAATACTATGTCTTTATCTGCCTTTTCTGCCTTGTCTGCCTTGCCTCTTGTATTTCTCCTTGTAAACACAGCAGTGGGAGGCACAGATGCCTTAGTGATAAAAACTTTTCCTTTCTTCTTTGCAGGTTCTGGTTCATCTGTTTTCTCATCCTTTTCTTCTTCTTTTTCACCTATTTCTTCTTTCTCCTCGGTTATCATTTGCATTTTAGCTATCCTTTTCTTTCCTTTGTTTACCGCCTGTGGAAGCTTTATGCTTAGTTCAATTCTCATCTTAGCTTCATCATATGTTCCAAAATATGGAGCTTTGGGATTGACAGGCTGATTTAGAAGTGCTTCAATAATGTTCTTGGTTTCATCAATGTTTACTTCATAGGGAAGAGGTTTTACATATACAGTTCTCGGTTTAACTGCTTGAATATACACATTATCACAATCTACCATAAAACAGATGTCATCTTTGTAATCTTCCACCAACTTCTGTGGAATCCGGAATCTGTCATTCATTTTCTCTTTGAAAGACTCAAAATAATTATCCATGATGCTTTCAAAGTTTTCACCCATTTCTGCGATGTATTCATTTATTTCATAGAGTACTGGCACATTTTTTCTCCATACAACTTTTCCTTTTGAAGGGAAGAATTTCTGAACATAGAAGAATAAACAGACTAACAAGGATCCAAACTTACATGGATTGTTTTTGGAAGTTTTGATGCTTTCCATGTTCTTGTTGAACTGTTTCAGCAATAAGTCTGCTAGGTCAAATGTCAAGTTGTTTTTGACCACTTTGTATGCTAGGTCAACAGCTTCACATGAGACACTGTTCTGTCGACTAGAACTGTAAATCTTGTGTGCAATGATATGTGTACCAAACTTTAGTTCGGCGTCTGTAATGCTGCTAACCTTCATGCCTCTACCATCCCACTCGGCTAGGGTTTTCTTCTCTAGTTCTGTCCGACCTAGGGTTTTGGTAGTTTTAGCTTTGTTCAACATGGGAAGACCGGTAACTTGATGAATCATTTTCTTTGTGATCTCAATAGGTTGCTCAAGCCAAATCTTGCCATCATGTACTCGGCTGAGAATGTACCTAACCCATTTATCTCAAAAGTTTCGAGGAAGATGTGCAATGTGGACTAAACCCTTATCTTCCAGATGTTTGTGCTCGGGTTTCAAAGTACCATCCACACATAGTTCCTCACGCACAATGTCTAGTTCTAGGTTTCCCATTTCTTGAATAGAATAGTTAAAATGATTACGGATATCGTTGATAAGCAGTACCTTAGGAGGAATCTGAGATTGAGCTCCGTTCGGATCTAGGGTTGCTGCGATTGCGGGCACGATCTTAAAATCTGGTGCTTTCCACTCCCCTTGAACTAACATATCAGATCCTTTCTTCGCTGAAGTGCTGGATGATGCCATGATAGCTCACAGGAAATTCCTTTCGCAAAAGTATTAAATCGCCGGGTTGCCCTTGAAGTTTTCTGCTCTTAAAGTGCTTAAAGATTCGCGGTGAAGAATGAGTTCGATTACTTGCTTTTTGTTTACAATTCTGTCATTAATGCTTATTTCAAATTAGGGTAGGAATTCTGACAGACTGTCACCCACTAAGAATTAATTTCTCAGAAAAGACTTCGCAACTCGGTGAACTCGAGAATTCATAATGCTTCGACCTCACTCGGTAAAGATAGGTACCGACCTTGCTCGGTGAAGACTATACCGACCTTGCTCGGTGAAGACTATACCGACCTCGCTCGGTGAAGACTATACCGACCTCCCTGTGATTTCACTGCATCTTGCATGCTGATTTAGACTTTTCTTTTAATTTCGGTTTTGGAACTGCTTGAGATTGATCTATGAGAGTACAGTTCCAGTGCTTCCTTGGAAATTTAATTTGAGTCGATAGAGCCATCCATTCCATTACTTGGACTGGATTGCTCAGTAGCTTTAGGAATCCATTTTTGTCTCACCTGTTTCCTGACCTTAGTTGCTTCATTCTTCTTTCCTTCTTCAATTTCATTAGCATTCATGCAGTTTCTGGCTATGTGACCAAGTTTAGTGCATTTGAAACATCTTACGGTAGTATCTCTTTTCCTTAGATGATGTTTTATGCAATTCATGCCAATGTGTCCATATTCTCCACAGTAATGACATCTACACCAGGTGTTGTAGTCCCATCCAAACATTGCTTTCACAATTTGTTCTGCTGGATTAAATGTCTTGGATCTGCACTCGGATGCCTTGTGACCTTGTTTGTTGCACTTGTGACAATTACCTCTGAATCTAGGTTTTTCCCTGCATTCATTTGCTTTATGACCAGGTTGATTGCAGCTATAACATTTTCCATTCAATTCTGCTTTTTCATTGTTCCAACATTTATTTGAAGTATGTCCTATTTTACCACAATGATTACAAGTAGGTTTTTGATTTCTTTTAGTACCTTGCTTAGAGGATTCACCTTCTTCTTTGTATCCAAGTCCTGCTTTTCCTTTTTGCCTATGAAGATTTCGTTCATACAGCTGATTCAAGTCTTCTTGACTTTTCAGCATTCCTTCATTGATTTGTTTTTCAGCGTTTAGGTCATCCATCAATCTTAGATTGATTTCCTTTTCAGATCTTAGTTCTTCTCTTGTGTTTTCTATTTCTGATCTTAGATTTAGAATTTCTTCATTTGTATGAGAGATCTGATCAATTAGATTTTCTAGCTGAAGGGTTTTGTTTTGGAATTCAATGTTTCTTTCATCTAATTCATCTTTCAACTTGTTTTTCTGTTCCAAGATCTCACAGAATCTTGTAGAGTGTAGTTCTTGTTCTCTTTTCAATTTTCTCACTTCTTCCTGCAGAGACCCATTCTTTTCTAGGAGTTCTTTGATAGCATTGTTTGCTTCATCTGAGTTGTTTGAGGGAAGAAGATCTTCAATCTTTTCTTCAATGTAATTCTGATCATTCATCTGATTTGCAAGTTCCTTCCTTCTCCTTAGGGATTGGGAAAGATGTTCTTTTGCTTCTTTGAGTTTAGCTATGGCCATTTCCAGATCTAGCTTTTCATTTTCAATCACCTTGTTCAGTTTGAATACCTCCATTGTCCTAGATCTTTGCTCAAGCTAGTTAAGCTTTGTCTTGAGAACCAATGTAGCTCTGATACCAATTGTTGGAAATATTCAAGAATTAACCAAGTTACTGAGAGGGGAGGGGTGAATCAGTAACTCCAAATTTTCTTTCAATTTTAACATATAATTTACCTTTTAACCTTTGCATACAAAAAGCATGAAATTTAAAAGCATTCACAATAATGACACATAGATTTGGTTACCCAGAAACCTTCCAAAAGAAAGTAAAACTGGGGTGGGGATGAAACCCACAAAGCTTTAATACTGCAGAATAAAGTTGGCCGGTTAAGGCTTACAATTTGATCACTTCTGATGATCTGCCCTGTTAAGAGCAATAAGGATTGCTAAATCCACCTTGTTAAAGGATTTACAAACATACAGTGAAGTATGCACTCGGTAAAGAGATTTATACAAAGACTGTTAAGTCTACCCAGTTAAAGGATTTAGTACTGATTCACCTGTTAGAATGAAACAGTAGATCTCTGCTTTGCAACTGGATTGCTGAATGAGATTCGCTGATGTACTGATCACCTTCTGTGATGAATTTGTCTTTGCTGTATCTTATACTTCTGAAGCTTTCTGTAATTCGCTTATTTCTGCCTTTCTTTCTCTTTCACATATATTCTATATCATATATTTCATTACTTGTATTACATCTTTTATTTCTACAACATTGTTTATATACAGGTCTCAAACAATTAATTACAATTACAATTACACAGTCGGCTTGACAAATAAACATAAGTGCTACTAAGTCAGCCCAAATATGGTTACTTGGTTCCTTCAAACTGACTCGGTGACTTTCTGATACTCGGCGTCCACTGCATTACTCGGCATCGTCATGCACTTGGTAGAAGTGAAGGCACGGTTCATACTGATCACTCGGTAGGTATTGAACTCGGTAAGCATTGGTGACTCGGTAGACAAGATGTTACTCGGTTTACATTGTCTGCTCGGTTTGCACTGTCTGCTCGGTTTGCACTGTCTACTCGGTTTGCACTGTCTACTCGGTTTGCACTGTCTACTCGGTTTGCACTCTCTGCTCGGTTTGCACTGTCTACTCGATTTGCACTGTCTGCTCAGTTTGCACTGTCTACTCGGTTTGCACTGTCTGCTCGGTTTGCACTATCTACTCGGTTTGCACTGACTGCTCGGTTTACATCCAGAATGCAAATAAGTGTTGTCACTAGTGGCAATACTGCTTAATGCCAACAGTCAGAGAATTCTGTACACAATCAATGGAGTTCATGCATGAACCGACCCATCTGATGCATCTCTTCCCTCGATCTCTAGTGGGAGCAGCCATCCACTGGTTCTCTAGACTGCCTTCTACTATCAAAACTTTTGAGGAGTTGATCAAATTGTTCTACCAACAATACTCCTACAATATTCAACATCCAGTCACCATGATTGATATCTATAATCTCAAGCAATATCCAGGGGAACCATTCCTAACATTTCTCAAGAGATGGAGGAAGAAGTTCTCTCTATATGCCAGACCTATTCCAGAAACAAAAAAACTGGAAATCTTCATCAATAACCTTGTTCTAGAAATCAATTATCCTTTACAAATGCAAGATCATACATCTTTTGACAAGATGGTGGATAATGCTATCAAAATAAAAAATTTGCTAGTAAAAATAGGAGAAATCACACTTCAAAAAGACAAGTACGAATCTAGATCTAGTTCCAAAGACAAGAACAAAAATTGGAACAAGAACAAGGGCATCGTCATAGATGGCATTGTTGACACTGTCCGTGCCCCATCAAAGGCACCTACCTACAATCTCACTCTTGGCACTCAAGCCATTAAAGCTTCAGAGAAAAAGTCTTCTCAACCATCTCAAAGGAAGCCATAATACAAAAGATGGGATAAACATTGAAAATTTACTCCTCTAGGAGAGTCTTTAGAATCAGCTATGAAAACTCTACTAGCTGATAACATCATCTCTTTACCACCAATCCAACCAAATGATCAGGACCCCAAACTGAAATGGTGGAGAGAAAATGAATTATGTGATTTCCATCGAAGTAAAGGTCATAGAACTAGTAGTTGCTACCACTTGAAGCATACCATTCAAGATCTGATCGATAGTGGAGATATCACAATTGACAATCCCAAGCGCAATAACAATCATACAACATTCATAGAACCATTTCCGAAACATGGTCAAGAAGTTTCAACTTCTCAGCCTAATATGGGGGCAAAAGTCAACTATGCCTACCCTAGAAATAATGCTGTGTGAGATCTTCAATAGATTTTTGTTGGAAGCCTCTGCTTGGCCATTCCCTTGTGGATAGTAGATAGAAGACCAATGTTGGGTGATCTTGAATTTGGCACATAGATCATCTAGGTCTTTATTCTTGAATTGCCCACCATTATCTGTGATTATGGAATGAGGGATCCCATATTTGCATATGATATAGTTTAAGATGAATATCGATATTTTCTTTCCCATTGCTTGTGTCAAAGGGACTGCTTCTACCCATTTTGTAAAATAATCTGTGACTGTGATTATATGGGTATGTCCATTAGAAGAATGAGGATGAATCATCTTGATAAGATCAAATGCCCATTGATGGAAATGCCATTGTGTTGTAAAGGGGATTAGATCCCTCCCTGGAGCATGAATTAGGTTGCCATGTACTTGACACTTTTGACAATTCTTAGCAAATTTGATGGCCTCTTTCTCCATTTTAGGCCAGTAGTACCCAACCCTAATAAGTTTTTGAGCTAGTGTTAAACCATTTGAGTGTGACCCACAAATACCATCATGGACTTCCTCTAATGCATGTTGAGACTCTTCCCATTCTAAACATCTAAGTAGCATACCATCTAGACCTCATTTATATAGATCGTGACCAATGATGACATATTGGGAGGCATTACGGATAAGGTATCTCTTTTCATGGCGGTTGAAGGTATCGAGAATGATTTGGTCTTTGAGATAGGAAAATAGGTTTTTGTATCTAGATGAATCACGACCTACAACAGTGCAAATCACGTGGGTTTCAAGGGAATCATATGTAGGATAAGATAGTGCTTCCACCAGGAACTCATAGCGTAGCTCATGTTTAGGCTGTTTTAATAAAGTAGATAATGTTGCCATTGCATCGGCAGCCTTGTTCTCCATTCTAGGAATTTGCTCAAATGTGATAGATATGAAATATTTCTTAAGATCATCTACCATTCTCTTGTGAGGAATGAGCTTTTCATCTTTAGTTTGGTACACATCATTGACTTGATGAATAACAAGTTGAGAGTCTCCATGAATGTGTAGCTCTGTTACTCTCCATTCAATTGCTATTTTTATACCATTCAAAAGGGCTTCATATTCTACAATATTGTTTGTGTAGGGGAACTTTAGCCTGAATGCTTTTGGGATGGAGTATCCTTGAGGAGTTATGAACAATATGCCTACTCCAGATCCATTATGTGTATAGGAGCCATCAAAGAACAATTGCCATTCTCTAGAAGATAGGTGCATAATAGAGGAGTCTGGAAATTCCATTTGCATTGGTGTGTCATCAAACATGGGTGCATCTACTAGTTGATCAACAATAACTTGACCTTTTATAACTTTTCTTTCAACATATTCAATGTCAAATTTGCTTAGAAGCATGACCCATTTAGCCAGTCTACCTGTGAGGGCAGCCTTGCTTAGTAAGTATTTTAGTGGATCAATTTTTTCTACTAGATGTGTGGTATGAGCTAACATATAGTGTCTCAGTTTCTATGATGCAAAGATCACAGTGAGACAAGCTTTCTCAATCATAGAATAGTTCTTTTCATACGCCACCAATGTTTTGCTTATATAATAAATGGCTCTTTCCTTTTTCTCTTCATCATGTTGCGCTAGCAATGCCCCCAGTGATATGGTTGTTGTGAAGACATATAAGATCAATGACTTCCCATGAATAGGAGGCATCAAGATAGGTGGATTTGATAGATACTTCTTGATATGGTTAAAGTTCTTCTCACATTCTTCATTCCATGCAAAGGTCACACCTTTATGTAATGTTTTTGTAAAAGGCTGTGATATGTCTGCTAGCTGTGATATGAATCTTCTGATAGATTGAACTCTTCCTTGCAATGTCCTCATTTGACTGATATTCTTGGGAGGTTGCATCTCTATTATAGCCTTGACTTTAGCTAGATCAACTTCAATGCCCTTCTTTGAAACTATGTATCCTAAGAGCTTTCCGAAAGTGACACCAAAAGCACACTTCTTAGGATTTCATTGGAGACTAAACCTTTCCATTCTATCTAGGATCATGCTCAAATCCTTTAGATGTTTAGTCCTAATCATAGATTTTTCTAATGTGTCATCAACATAATCTTCCATGGTTTGATGCATCATGTCATGGAAAATAGATGTCATTTCTCTTTGATATGTAGCACCAGCATTTTTAAGCCCAAATGGCATGACATTCCAACAGAAGGTTCCCCATGCACATGTGAAAGAAGTTTTCTCTTGATCCTCTGGAGCAATTTTTATTTGGTTATATCCAGAGAAACCATCCATCAAGGAATACATCTTGAAACCCGCAGTCATATCCACTATCATATCAATGTTCAGTAGTGGAAAATCATCCTTAGGGCATGCTCTATTCACATCTCTAAAGTTTGTGTACACTCTGATTGAACCATCTGGTTTAGAAATAGGTACAATATTAGAGATCCACTCTACATAGTCAATAACTCAGATGAATCCAGATTTTAGAAGCTTCTCTAATTCAGCTTTTACCAAGAGTGCAACATGAGGATGCATCTTTCTCAACTTTTGCTTGACAGGTTTGACATTTGAAGCAATAGAAAAATGATGCATTATGAGATTAGGATCTAATCCTGGCATATCCAAATATTTCCATGCAAAGTTGATCTTCTTCTCTGTTAGGAATGTTGTAAAATTTTGCTTCTCTTCTTCTGATAATAATTGTGCTACATGTACCAATTGTGGTTCCTCTGTTGTACCCAAATTGATGGATTGGATGGGATCAATTAGAACTAGAGATCTATCCTATAAATGACTCAGAAGGACATCAAATATCTCATCCTTAGGCATCTTAGAGAGGTTTTCACCTTTAGATACATCTTTTATTTTTACTTTTGTAGGTTCTGAGACTGCCACAAAGTGGTTTTCACCCTCAGAACTCTTTTTCTTTTTATTTTTACTCTTGTTTTTCTGACTAAGATATTTGATGTCCGACTCGGTCATGCTGACACTCGGTTCACTGATGGAAGTCCTCATAGGCTCAACTACATTGAGGTAGCAAGCAAGGGCATAGTCATTTGGGAAGGTATAAATACCATGGATCGGATTCGTGGAGGTTTGATCAATAAGTTCTGGATATTTGATAGTCAAAGTAGGGAAAGATTGGGAGATAGTGTTTATGGATATGGATCTATCATCATTGGTCCTAACCTGACGCTTGAGTTCAAAGGTGATACTACAACTTAAGACATCCAATTCATGAATAGGCTCAATGTCATCGTGGGAGTCCAATTTAGCCATAGGTGGATCAGACTCGATAGGTTCATCATTTCACTCTAGACTTACACTGGTTTGAGGTGCATATTGGTGAATAACATCAACATGTTTCTCTATGATAAGCTCATTTGGTTCTTGGATGACTCCCCATTCATAGTCATTAGATTCATCTTCTGATTCAGGATCTCTAGGAAATCTTAGAACATGAGTAAAGTCAGGGTGAATACCCCAAGAAGGGTTACCCTCAGATTCTGATTTGTATTCATACTCATGAGAATCTGTCTCAGAATCACTACCACTTCCCTCTTCTTGATTGTTTTTGAGATTAGCTAGTTCTTGTGTTGCAACTATCTCTTGATTGATAGTAGGTTCTTGTGTTTCTAATAAATTAATTCTCTTGGTAGGATCATCTTTATCATCAAGAAGGTCTTTGATCTCTTTAGGAAATTTTTCATAGGGTATGAGTTCTGAACTATCTGAATCACTATCTGATGGTTTTGTTTCTTCTTTCTTAAGAAGAGGTTCCCCTGGTGCAATTTTCTCTATGACATGAGAGCAATTACCTTTGAGGTGATAGGGTTTCTTCTTCAAGCCTAAGCCAACTTTATCTTTATTTTCTCTACCAGTATGTGGGAGAGGTGCCACGAGACCTTTTCCTCTGACTCCTAGAGGCCCTTGACCTGAATATCCCATCTTAGCTATTAATTTACCTCCTAGACCATATGACTTAGAAAGGAGTTTGGATACTATAGAGTCACCAGTTTGAACAACTTGAGATTCAAGTTCGTCTTTGTAGAGCCATGATAGCATAGCTTCATCCTCTTCAAACTCTTGCTTGGATACTTGTTCTGATACAAAATTATTTTTATATGCTTTCAGAGGCTCTTTAGAGTCTGGTTTGGATTGTTTCAAAGATTTCCCATAAGACTTAGGCGAGATAGGGAGAGATGTCAAAGATAAGACTGGCTCAATAGTATATTCTCCCATACTATTTTCTTTGATATTAACCTCTTTGGCAAGATCTTCCATTTTAGATGTGGATGCTTCTTTAGTTGGTTCAATGGGAGATTCTCTGTTATTAGGCACAAGCTTATCTGCACTTTCCTTCAAGGTGTTGCAAGTTGTATTCAGATCAGTGGGGATAGTAACCTCTACTCCTTCATAAGGAAACTTCAAACATTGATGATATGTAGAAGGAATAGCTTGCATTTCATGTATCCATGGCCTCCCTAGAAGAATATTGTAATCCAAAGGTAGATCAAGCACTTGATAGATGGTATCTTTGATAACTGGACTTGCTCTGATAGGTAAGACAATGGTGCCTTTAGAAGTTCTTTCTTGTTCATCAATAGCTTTTATGGTGCTCTGCTTTAGGCTAGCACCCCCATCTATCAACACACGTTTGACTCTACGGTTCTGGATCAAGACTTCTATATGCAAAGGCTGATTATGTGGGTGACTCAAGGAGTTGTCATCTTCCTCTGAAAAGGAGATATATTGTGGAGATGTAAGATGTCCAACCATAGTTTGGAACCTGTCTAAATCAAGGTCATCAAGAACATTGGAACCGAGCAAAGCTTTATCAAGAATGGCTCTATGAGCTGGAGATATTTGAAGCAACTCAAACATGGAGATTTTTGCATTAGTGTGCTGGAGTTGTTGAACAATGCTATAAGACGTAGGCCTTGTATCCTTTGGATTGGAAGATTTGGAAGCAGTCTTCTGTTTAGAAGCAGATGAAAGATTGAAGGGCACCTTAGGGACATTTGATGAATCTAGGATTTGTCCTTTCAGATGCATTGGAGCCTATGTTCAAGTAACTGCGTTAGCTAAGGAATGATCTCTATCTCTTCGTACAATTGTGATGACATTGCAACTTTCAGGGAGACAGGTCTTTGGACACAACACTTTAGTAAAACATTAGAGGTTAGCAAAAATCAAAATCGTGCAAAATTGAAATCTAATTTAACCAAGTGATTTACTGCCTTCTAGTAGGTGCGAGATTGATGTTCAAAATCAATCTTCAATATTAGCTATTTTTGCATGATTTGCATGTTTTTGTGAATTAAATTATCTTTATTATCAGATAACTCAAAAATCAAGCTGAGTTAATCTGAGTGATTTATGGCTTTTTTCCATGCACCTCCAAAGCCTTGGATTTCTATAAAATTAAAGCCTCAGCTCATCTCAAAGCATCTCATATTTTTGCACAATCACGCTGGAGAATTGCAATTGGAAGGATCAAAGCTTATTGCGAATCAACATTGTTGTGAGATCACTTTTGTTTTCATATTATTGTTAGATCAATTCATAGCATATCAGTTTTTACATATCATAGATTTCATATCATTTTTCATATTATTGCATAGAAAATATAAAAAATAAATAAATAGATTAATTGCATTCAATTCATATCTAGATCAATTGCATTCAAATCCTTCATTTAGGTGTCGTCTAGGTCACTGATCTCGATAACAATCTGAGAACATCAATCTCGCACCTACTAGAAGGCAGTAAATTGCTTGGTTAAATTAGATTTCAATTTTGCACGATTTTGATTTTTGCTAACCTCTAATGTTTTATTGAAGTGTTGTGTCTACAGATCAGGTACAATTTTCACACACACAATTATTATTTTATACTTTAATAGGTTTGATGACTATCCATGAGGATTTAATGTATTGCACTTACAATTATGTCATACGGTTTGTTAGGTCAAATCTCTCCATCTTATACATGATCAACTTTAGTTCTTATTTGTCCCGATTTGGCACGTCTATCCTACGAATTTATATTCTTACACTAAGGTAAAAAGATATTTTACAACTCCTCTTAATTTACACACTTTTAATTGCATCGGTATACCTTAGAGGTGGATCATAGTGCAAGAAGGTTTTGGTAATTTAATTTTTGAACTAACTTCTCAAGGCACAAGGAACTACCCAAAAGTAAAATTTCTTATGAGATAAATTACATTCTTCTATTTATAATCGCATTACCAAGGCTCCATCACTTATGCACTAACAATTAGCAAAACATAGAATAGTCTAGTTATTTATGCTAGATTAAATATATACTATCCCCGTCCGTTCCATTTTTAGTCTCTAAAATTGTCATTGTTTCTAAGCTGGTATCTACCTTCTGATAATTCATAAATACCTAACAAGGTATTAGGATGCATAAGATTTATAGGTTACATATCTACCTTGACATTTGTATTAACTTGGAAGTGTGTCACGATAAGGGTCTCCATATTTAATTACCAAGGTGACTTTGTTTACACATGCATTTTACTATCATATTATAGTCATAGGCAATGAGATTGGTTGGTAATTTGATATTATATTCTTAAAAATCCTCTTATTAATTTGTAAGTATTAGGAATACTTAATTAGGTAAGATTTAGTAATGCAGTGATTTCATTTCAAGATTTCCCTCAAATTACAGGTTTCAACCCCATAGGTAGGTTTGACAAGACAACTTTACTACACTGAGTGCCCTTCTTAATTGGGTTCATAAAAATAAAAATAAAAATAAATAAGGATTGGATCCCACTAAAAATAAGCATTGTCCCTTCATATCCCTCTCAAGTTATTTATCTAGGTACATTCAATATACTATTTTATATGAATATCTTATGTGATAACACATGTTTCTTTTCACATTGACCCTTTATCTATAGTTATTAAAATATTCTTATGTACCTTGTCTAACTCTGCCAATTGCTCTATCATTTCCTGGGATTTGTACTTCCCTTTTGGGAATCTGATGCTCTGACTATGGAACTATGGGTGGTAGCCTCTGCTGAATCACCCCAATCAGATTCTGGAGGACATCTAGGATATCCTGGTTAGGGTTCTAAGGTGGTAGAGGTGGTGGAGGTGGTCCACCCCCCCATCTTGCACCAACATGTGCAGCTCTACGACCCTTGCCTCCTCGGCTAGTTCATGTGACGACATGCATCCTACACAATAACTTAAGTTTAGGTGAGTTGAGACGTAGTGGGTTTAGGTTCCAATGTTGAAACCTAGGCTCTGATACCAAATGTCATGCCCAAAATTTAACCGACAAAAAATGCAACAATTTTTTTTTATTTTAAAAGTGAGATGATAGAGAGTAATGTTCAAGGGTTAAGTATAAATTGACTACGGTTAAACTGGCCACAACCTAGGGTCTTAACTACATATCCAAACTATCCAATTAAACAATAACCCAAGTTGGATATGTACCTAGGTTATAACTTATGAAAATGGTTTGTCTGACTTAAAAAGAAATTTATTCTACAATATTAGTTCAGGGGATGACTTCATTGATAATTGAATATTCATTATAATCTGACAATTGACCTAATAGTGTTGACTAGAACATAATGTTATCTAAATGTTCAATAAGTATTAGTTATACTTCCATCATCAAAACATACTAAACACCTTCTAATGAAATGATTCAATTAAGACCATTCAATTATATGTAACTAGGTTATATCTTTTGAATGTAATTTATTTAACATAATCAATAATTTGTCCACATTGTTAATTCATGAGTTAATCATATTAATAATCAAATTATATTCGACAATAAACTTGATAATGTGAGCTAGCACGAAATGTTCTCTAAACATTAGAAATATAAATGTTTTATTAACCCTTCCTAGAACATACTAATAACCTACTTATAAAATTAGATTACTTAAACAATTTAAATCATTAGATCATATTCTATGAGCCTAATATCAAATTGACAATTTTAAATAACCTAATTAGTTAATATTGATGATCCTATTAAACTAATTAACCATTGAATTAAATAAACTATCAAGATGACAATTTGATTTATTAACAAATAATTTTGAACACATTAGTAATAAATCCTTTAACTAATAATTAATGGTATGAAAGAAAATTTATTAACCAATAATAAATAAAACAATACATAAAATAAAACATATTTTCCAATCTAAAAGAATCCTACTAACTTGCCTACCAATCCTACTAACATACTAACCTATCCTACTAATCCTAACCTATAACACCTATCACCTATCACATCACCCTCTCTTTCCCCCATGGCCCACTTGCCAAGTGGGTGGGGTGTCAAAACCAAAGCCCAACCAAAACCTGTGAAATTTTCTAAGGGATGAAAAGTAGATCTAAAGAGGTTTGTGGTTTGGGTCTACCAAATTTTCATTAAACTTAGCCCCTACTTTATGTAATTTCACATGGATAAAGGAAGGTAGGTGACATTTCAAAAGGTGAGTAATATCTTATGTCAGAAGCAAGCTTAGAAGTCATGGTACATTTGAAAAGCTAGGAGAAAGGTGGCTACTTGAGGTGATATGGGATTTGAGCCCATCCAAAATATATTAAACCCAGCCCACTACACTATCAAATACGCATGGAGAAGTGAAGGGGGTCATTGAATATATAAGTCAAAGCAAGTATGTCAGTGGAAAAGTGCACATGGGGAGATGGGAAGAGGTATGGAGCAAATCTTGGGTGTGGGTATTAAGCCCAATGAAGACAAGGACATGAAGGTGTCCAATCACATGCAAGCAAGACATTGGTATATATATATATATATATATATATATATATATATATTTAGGTATGATTTTTTTTGACAGTGCTTTCTCTTCCCATTTAAGGGAGGATATGTTGTGGGGTCTACATGCATGCAAGTGGAGGATATGTATTATAAAGTTCTTTTATTAATATTAGGTTTATTTTTATTACTAATAGTGATTAACTTAGGGGATTAAGTTACTAACTCTATTAAGGAAAAATATATTGGGAAGGGAATATTCTCTATGGTAAGAGAATTATTTTCCTTCCCATACAAATTTTAGATAGCATTTTTGCTCTAAAAATTTGGGAAGTGTCATAGTTATAGTTTTGACATTGCCTCTAACATATTGTTTCCTTGGTTTTATTATTGAAGTAGATAATTGTATGCATTAGAATTATTTTATTAATGCAATACATTAAGTGAACTATAAATTGAATATTAGTATTAGTTGGTTTTTACATTAATATACTAACTTGCTTGATTTACCATTGTTATCAAGTTTATCTTCCCCTCTCTAGAATTTGAGGTTGCAATGAATATTTTAAGGTAGAGCATTGAACCTATTGAAATAGAATATAGATTTCCAAAGGAAGAATGGAGTGTTTTTTAACTTGAAAACTTATAATCAAATACATTATAGAGATTACAAGATTCGTATATCCACAAGATTTTATATGCTATGAACTAATACATTGCCTTCTATTCTTTTTAATAATATCAAACTTACATTTTTAACAATGAAATACAATTTTGTAACAATACATAAATGAGAGTATGAAGGAGAATGAACAAGATTTTATCAATTACATTTCAATATACATCTTCATGATGAACCAATGAAGAGAAGGAAAACATTTTACAATCCACAAGCATGCTTCTCTTAACAAGGAGAGATTTCTTTAATACAAAATTACAACAATGCCTCAACATAGCTTGCTTACACACAACCCTACCAACATTGAGAACTCTCCAAAGCTTTATCAAAAAGGATCTTGGCATCAAAACCTACAATGAAAGAGGAGAACCATGGGAAGCTCACCTCCCAACCTAGGTCTCAGTGAGACCACCCCCGAGCTTGGAGAACCAAGGCTAAATGGGTATACATTACAAATGCTCACAACACATATATGCACAAAAATAAATAACTCCCATCCAAGGTTTTACAAATGAGTTTTCCAAACTCATTGAGAAGGGTGAAGGTGGGCTTTTCCAAGTAGGAGAATGCCAACATAATACATTTTTCACAAAAGAAATTCCATGCCTCTCAAGGCTACATGAATTCATATTTCATACACAACTTTCCTCAATAGCATCCTCAAGATGCAAGAATACAAAGATGGATTCATGAAGCCCATACCCCATGAATTTTTCCCTCTTCTCCAAGAGAAGAGACTCTCAGCACAATGGAGAGCCCAACTAACCACTTCACCCAAGGCCACTTCTTCCCTTCCCAAAGGGTGAGTAATTCCTTAACTCCCATGAAACAACATTCTCAGAAACAAGAAAACAAGAATTGAAGCAAAATCCAAATGCAATCCCATTTCCAACACAACAATGGAGAGATTTACAAGAACATACATACAAGCTCTCTCATATTATTTAACACAACAAACAACCAAATGAGATGCAACAAGCATGCTTCCATGGCAAGAAGGAGAAGCAAATCTACAATACAATTTACATAACAATCTTCTTCATGAGTTTCAAGCAAGAAGTTTTCTTCATGGTAGAGCCACCAACCTTGAATCCAATGCAAAAATGGAAGAATGAAGTTGAGTTGAGCTTCTTATCCCTTCTCCTTTTTCCTCTTCCAAACCTAATTGTCTCTAAAATTAGAGAGTGGGTGAACAACCACTAACTCTCCAAAGGTCCTCTAAAAAGACCCCCAACTTCTACCCACCCACCAACATTAAATTCAGACTTGACCCTAAAGTCCTTTGGCTTTTCCTTGTCCCCTATCATAAATGTCAGATTGGAAAGGATTGTAGGTTTGGGTAAAAGGTCAAGACTTAGTCCATTTTCGTAGCATGTGGAAAATGGGTCATAAAAAGAATCACCAAGGCCACTAGGGGGTTCTAGTTGTGTTAAAAAAATTCCTAACCCATACCCTTATCACTAAGGTACTTAGATTTTGTTAAATACGACCCTTAGGACCCCTTTTTGGCCTCTAGAAGTGGCTAGAAAAGAATTAAATCTAAATGATCAAATTGGTGGAACTTTGCAAGTATCTCCAACAAGGGGATTTAATTAGGTTCCTAATGAGTCAGTTAGGCTTAGGTTTACATTACCAACCTTAGTAGACATGTCAATACATAAACACATAACAAGTGTCAAGTGACACTAAAATTACACTCACATTCAAAATGACATGTCCTAAAAGACAACATGAAGTTACACTAGTAACACACAAGCAATTCACATTTACAAACAAATCACAATACAATGAGGTTTTCAATCCCATATTGGATTAAACCTTGGCTTACTCAGGTAACATATGTTTAGCCCTGATTCTCTAAATGATTCCGTGGTTCCCTTTCCTGCTCACTAAACTCGAGCATCAGTAGTCCAAGGTAATAAAATCACATGAATATATATATATATATATATATATATATATATATATATATATATATATATATATATATATATATATATATATATATATATATATATATCTATATATCTATATCTATAGATATAGATATAGATATAGATATATAGATATAGATATATATATATATATATATATATATATATATATATATATATATATATATATATCTATATCTATATCTATATCTATATCTATATCTATATATATATATATATATATATATATATATATATATATATATATATATATATATATATATATATATATATATATATATATATATATATATATATATATATATATATAGACACATATACAATTCATAATTAGCAACATAAATCCATATGCAAAATTCAATTCTTAAATTTTAATTTCCATTCAATAATGTTTAAACATAGTAGCTTTATAAATCATCATGACATATCATCCATGCTACTTCCTAACATAGAGCATAATCCATGAAATAATCACATATCTAAGCATGTATACCCAAAATCAACAATATGTCCTAGATTCTATTCCACATCAAAATATAGTCTGCATAATGTAATCATCATCATAAATTTTAATCCTTGACTTACAAATGAACATATGTAAATTGAATCATAAGGACATGAAATCATTAACTCACATGTCACACTAATAATTCCAATTCTTATATAAATCGTGGTGTAATTTTATCTAAATTACATAAGCATTAATTTTATTAATTCTAACAACATCCAAATGGCATAAAATAAAATAACCACTTCCTCAAGCAATAGTTATAGCAATGTCCTGAAACTCAACAAAATATTTCATCACCTATCCTTTAACCTTCAAAGAATTTCACATCTCGACATAATTCCAATCTCGATTATAATTTTCCTAAACAACTCATATGAACATGTGTGCCCAAATTGAAACATCTCACCATTCATCTAAATCAATCATCATAATGCTAGTCATATTGTATCATAGGGTCAACATCATGAGTATGAAAAGTGTCATAAATTATAAAATATCATCTTCTAATGTAATAAAATCCCTATCAAAAGGGTAAAACCTCCTAATTCATCAAAAAATAAGGCCAATTACTAGGTCTATCAAAATGGTAATTGGAAAAGCTATGACGGGTTTGGGGTGAGGCCTCACACATTAATTAATTAATTAATTAGTTTTTATGCCATTATCCTCTCCGATTTTAATTAAAAACATTTAATTAAATAATCCCTCCCAAAAGCATTTAAATCAAATTTGAATGATTTTCCCTCCAATTTATTAATCATTTGATAAATTGAGTCTCAAAACCCTTTAAATAAATAAAATATTTATTTAAACACTATAACCCTAGAAACTTCTAGAAAACCTTAAACCTATCTACCCTTTCCTAAACACATCCTAAACCTGCTTAGAGGTTGATTCCTAACCCTCATAGTTTAAACCCTCATCCTTTGACTACTGGTGAAACCCCCTATTTAATGAGCCTTACAAACTCATTAATGACCCCTTACCTCATTAAGGCTCTTACAACCTCTTAATGAAGCTTATGTATCCTTTTCCACCATTTTCCCCTAAAAACACTTCCCTAGTGTTTCTCACACATGTGTGAGAAACCCTTAACCCTTATCCCCTTGACCATACCCCTAACCATACCCAAAACTCTACCCCTAACCCTGACTTTGACCCTAACTTTCCTTTCTAACCCAATCCCTTCTTCAAATCCTATAAATACTCTTCATTCCAAGAAAAAATCACCAATTCACATAATCATTTCATGCATAGTTATAATGGTAAATTACTTCTAGATCATCTTAGCTTAATCTCCTAATTGTTAGATTTAACTCATTTCTATGCTTTATTAACTCACACTAGCTTAATATTAATGGATTAACATAGATTATTTCATTGCTTTGCATATAATTTTCATCACATCACATTAATATCTAGTTAAAATCAATCTAGCATAAGCATTCTTGCATCAAATTTGCATTTTGGATTCATTTGGCTCCTTGGGGCTCTAGGCGCAAATTAGGTTCACCATACCTAATTATTTGCCACTATGGGGTATCCTTGGTCCCCAAATAATCCCAAACCTTCCTAATCTATATTTGGAACATTCTCCTAGTGTTTTGAGAGCACGCCCACATCCCTAATCTGAGAGCAAATCAAACAGTGACAGGGTGCTCTCGTTTAAGCTCTATCTGAGGTGTCTTTGCAAATAATTTTTACTATATGTCAAGAATATACTAATTAGGATAATGTTTTAATGTCTATGCTTGTTTTGAATAGGTTAGGTTTTCTCTAATCACATTTTGGCACCCCCAGTGGGACACCACAATGCTTCACAACTGCCTTTTTTGTAGGGTTTTTGAGCCAAAAACCCAATTTTTTGAGAAATCTCATCCTATTCTAGGTGAATTATCATACAATTAAACTCCTTGGGGTTGTTTTATCATATTTTAACTTATGTATTCTCGTACCAGAGGTGCCCACTACTTGTGTGGGACTTTTGTGTGTATTTTAGGCCTTTTTAAAGCCTTCTGGCCTTGTTTACTTATACCAGGAGTCAAAGTGACTTGTATGAGCCCTCATCCTGACTCATATGAGTAAAAACCTCAAAATACCCTACATTTTTACTCGTATGGGAAATAGGGGGCATGTGTAGGGCCTTAAAATTGGGTCTGGCTGATTTTTATGGTTCATTGGGCCCTCCTGGTACCTCTGGACTACAAATTTTTAGTTTCTAACTCCATGTTTTTCAAGAACCCATTGGAAGAAAGAAAAAAACAAAAACATAAAATCCCTAAGACTCATTAACCCTCTTTCATGTTTAGGGACTAAAACATTTCATTTATTGGGCTTAAAATGAACTCTAATTCACTTTCGAATGCCTAGAAATCAAGAAATTTGTGCATCTTTCCTAAACAAATAAAAAATAATCCTAAATCAATAAAAATAATTTATGATGTTTTCCTCTTGGCTAAAAATAATTTCATTCATTCAAATCTAAGTGATTTAGGGTTTTTATGCAATATAGGAACACTTCAAGTTTTGGGTTCTTAAAAAGGACTAAAAATCTGCATATCAATCCTAATCGGTTCCTAATCAATCCTAATCCATCCTAAATATTCCTAAATCAATCTTGATGCATTTTTCTTGGCTAATATAAACTTCATTTACAAAACCTTGAGTGTTTTCAAAGTTTTATGCATTCCTAAAGCAATCTAGGAACACCTCATTTTAATTAGCTCTAAAACTGAACCCTAAAGCACCAAATCTTGAATGATCCTAAAGAAATGAACTAAAGTCAAAAGTCAAAATCTTTTCATTTGATTCCTAAGAAAACACAATCTTGAATGCACAAGGTGAAAACAAAGCAATTTCATTTCATTCCAAAAGTTTAATTTGGGATCCTAAAAGAGAAAACTTAATCTTGAATGCAAAAAGGTTAAAACACTTACAAGCATATTTTCAAAGAGATTTCTTTTTTTGCTTTCAAAGAATGAAAAAATAAAAATCCTAAACATATGTGTTTTCAAGTCTTGTTTGGATAAAAACTTAATCAATTTGGAAAAGGAACTCTTCATGGTGTGCTTCAAGGAGTTTTTTTTTTTTTCAAATCTGCAAAATCCTTTTTAGATTAAGTGATGTAAAACAAATTGAACTTGGGTGAGTTCATTTGTTCTACTTCTAGAGAGGCCTGTCCAGAGAGAAAAGCACTTCCCCTTTGGAGAACAACCTCAAACTGGTACTTCCTTGACCGATATAGAAATAAAGCATTGAGAAAACTCTTGTTTCATCCCCTCAATCTTGGGTGATGCGTGTTGATGGTAGTTTGAGGTAGGTGAATATCCCTACTATTTTGGCATGGTAAACTAGGCTCTTAAGTGAGTCATGCATGTACAAACTAATTGGGAGGACACCACAAATCAAATTAGACACCTATTAATCAGAAACTTTCCAATCTACTCTCGAAGGTATTAGAATCTTTGTGCAAGGATCAATCCAAGTGGTTTCCTAGATCACTTGAAGATTACTCACCATCTGTATCCCTTTTGGGGTAGCAAGTTGTGGGCAAAGATTTTGATACTAGCCTATCCTTAGGTAGTTCTTGTTTGATGTTTTTTCGATGTTCCAACCTTAGTGCAAAACATTTGTTAGAACATACACATCTTTGAGAACACAATCATAATTCAGTGGTCATCATTTGCTTATATCCCACAAAGTTGTTGTGTCCTTTTTTGGGATTTATTTTTTAATATCTTGTGAGTCTTTTTTTCCTCTTCTATTGGAAACAAATCAAAACAAAAAGCCAAATTGGGAACATATAAAAAATATACCAAGTCATTCAGAAGTATTAATTCAATCTAATTGCCAAAAATATTTCCAAGCTATGTCTGATTCAATCAAGCACAAGAAAGCCAAGCTTCCCAATTCTCCAGTCCATCAAGAAAAGAAGATTATAGAAAGAGACCTAAAAGATCACCAACCCTCACTAAAATCAATCCAAGTAGAATAAAAGTATCAAGACAAACTAGACAATGTGGCTTATAATGCAAGAGTGAAATAGTTTGCAGCCTAGTTCCAGGTCAATCATCACTATGTCAATCTAGAGAGTGAAGACTAGTTTGGCCTACCACATATCCATCATTCCTTCAGAATCCTACAATCCTATCTCAACATCCTTACATCCTAGATCATCCTTAGTTGCATCCTTGAATCATCATCCTATTAGCTTGTATCGTGGTTCATCCTCCTAGCTGCATCCTTGAATTACTTATCATCTTCCTAGTTGCATCATAGGTCATCCTCTTCAGTTGCATCTAGGTCATCCTCTTATAATAGCATCATCTAGTCATCCTCCATCATCCTTGCATTTTCAAATCCAAAATTAGAATCCTTGTCATTATCCATCATCCTTGATCCCAAATCCCAAATCCATTATCTAAGTTAAAATCCATCATCTTCGAACCAAATCTAGTGATCCAAATCCATCCACTTCATGTAATATCCTTTGAGTTGCTTCAAATCCTTATCCCAAATCAGAAGTCTCCACCCTTTGACTAAGCATTGTCTAGGGAATCATATACTTTTCTTTGTAAGCCTCATCATCTCGAGCAAGAGATTGGCATGCATTAAAAAGAATCCCATCTTCTGAAGATCATCAGTCTATCTTAGGTTGACAATCAAAATCCTCTTTGATCCCACATCCAGAAGTAGCAACTCATTGTCGATACTTAGTAATCCTCCACCATCCTCATCATCCAAAATCTTCCACCATCCTCATCATATAGAATCTCCCATCATCTCCTCAAACCAATCAACATCCCACCATCCATCAGTTGGTCTAAATCCTTACATCATATCCTAATCCACCATCCTTAGGTTTCTTTAGGTATGCATCTATCATCCTTAGAGTTTATAGAAGCATCTTGCATCCACCCATCATTTGCATCTTCATCCTGAGATCTTCATTCCATGCCTTTTGAGATGTGATCCAGGAAGAGAAGGAATATGGATCCCAACTTGGCCACTAGTTCATCCAATCCCAACAAATCTACCAGTGTGATGGTGACCTATAATCCACAAATCCCACAAGTTGAGAATGTGTGGGAAGATCTAACTAAAACCCCCACGTCATTCTCCATGGAAGCATTCATGAGCCATCCAGGGCATGCAAAAATGGTAAGTGAAATCATTGATTAGAATTGATGAGCCATATTGGTGAACTTTTCACAAGAGGGTACTTCCATTCCACCACATCTCCAGACCCTCATCCCCATAAAAATAATCCACATCCTAGTTGAAGCCTATACCCCTGTCCTTCAACAAATCCATGATCCCGACTTGAAAATATCTTAGGTAGCCTCACCCATCCCCAATCTCTTGAAAAGAAGCTTTGAAAGTCCCACAACATAAGAAACAATGCAATCTAATCCCTTTTCTATCATGGGAACACCACCATCATTTGCAACATCTCAAGTGATCACTTACACCCAAAGCTTCACACAAAACCAACCTCCACCTCCCACACAAGCTACCACACAAGTCATTCCTCTACCTTCCATGAGCCATGCAGTGCCATCCTTTCCAAGAGAAATATAACCATTTCTCTCCTTCGCTCAGCAAGGCTCCACATTAGCACCATCCTTCAATTCCCATGGAGAACACAAGCATCTTTTTGCACTTCTCAATAGGGGTTCACCCAAGCATACATTCCACCTCCACCCTTCATTTCTCACACACAAGCCTAAAAAAATTCCTTCATAATAGGGATTCCCTTCATCGGCCCTCAAAATCCACCATCTACATCCTAGAATCCCATCATCACTTCTACATCTTCCACATCATAACTCCTGCCATGAACTAGCTCTTGTTGGGGGCTCACCCAAGAAGAAATGGATGCCTTGGGTATACTAACCCAATCTCACATATCCATTCCCACAAACCAACAAACCACTTCCCCCCAAGCATCATCCTATCCATCACAACCTCTACCATCTTCATCCTTTCCTTCATATACCAACTATCTATCAGTACCACCCATCGCTTCTCAAATATTTATGCCACCCCAACAAAAAAGTTCTACCCATCTTGCTAGCTACCTTGCACAACCACCTCCTATCACTAGCTTCCCAACAACTATTCCACCACTCAGCAATGCAGGAATGCATCCCACATATATTAGCCAAGCCTAAATCCAAGTGCATCAAGGCCAATCCTATCAGCAAGGTGCACCATTTCATCAACCTCCCCCACATCAATAATACTTCCTAGTATAGTAACAACCACATCCCATCATCCCCCAATAGCAACAAGCATCATCCTATCCATCACAACAACAACATCCCATCATCTCCTAGCAACAACAAGCCACTCTATATCCTCTACAATAATACACCTCAGAAGCAATATCCTCCCCAACAACCATCACCTCAAAATCCATTACAGTCTACCTATCTTGCTAGGAAATCACCCTATCCAACTCCACAATATCCTCCACAAAATCATCCATATTCACTAGCACCATCAGATCCCTTCCCAATGGGAGTACCCACTCCAACATCAATCAACACAGAATGGGAAGAGATGAAGAACACTCTCAAGGAGCTTAAGGCCATAATAGAGAGAAAGGCTTCCAAATTTGATGAGGTCTATCCCTATCCTTTTGATAGATCAATCATGGCAATCCCTTTTCTTAAACACTTTGAGACACCCAAGCTTGACAAATAACATGGAAAGGGAGACCTAGTTAGCCATGGCAAGGAATTCTATATGGCTTGACAAGAAGTGGCTTATAGTGATAATTTCCTCATGCGCCTATTCCCCAAGAGCTTGGGAGGAACTTCTATAGATTAGTTTTACAAGATGCCTTATGGGAAAATCACAACCTTTGCTAAACTCTCTGAGAAGTTTGTAGCCCAATACACCCATAACATTGAAAATGAGTTTTCCTTGTTAGACCTTTGTATCTGGAAGCATAAAGAAGGAGAGAGCCTAGCCAATTACCTACAATGATGGAAAAACCTCACTACAAGGTTATCATATCAACCACCTGAGAAATATTTCACCAAAATCTTCATCGATAACCTACATCCTAAACTATCCCATTTCATGAGGATGGACTACATCCAAAACTACCAAGACATCAAAGGTAAAGTGATAGACATCAAAAGAGGCCTCTTAGATGAAGGCACCATCCAACATTATAAAGATGATTCACATAGAAAGCCCAGTAATGACAAACCTCTCTACTAGAATAGAAATAAGAACATTGTTACTGATGGAGCCATTGACACCAAACATGTCCAAATTGTTGTGGCTGGTCCTACACCTCCTCCTACATATCAATAGAAATAACCTCAAATCAATCAACAACCTATGCATAATTATCAACAGCAAGAAAACCAAGCAAACCAAGAAAATCAAGCCAATGCCATATCCACTTCCCCAAATTAGAACAAGCCTCAAATCCAAACCCATCAATGATGTACCTTCACACCTCTTGGTGAACCACTTGATGTGATCTTCAATCGAATGGCTAAAGCCAACCTAATCACTTATCCTCCAACTTAGCAATTTGATGATGCAATTCCCAAGCCTACATGGTACACAGATCATGAGTACTGTGACTATCATCATGTTAAAGGACATGCTACCCTCAAGTGTATGAAACTGAAACACTATATCCAAGATCTCATTGACAAAAAAGAGATCCAAGTGGAGACACCATCCCAACCTTCACCCAATGCATATCTAAAAATCTATCAGAACGTGTTCCCTCAATACAACACTGGGAAGAACCAAGTCAATACCAATCCTCCACCCTAGAACCAAGGAAAAGGAAAACAAGGAGACCATGTTGACCACAAAGACTATACTACTGCCCACATCAACTATGACAAATTTTTTCGATGCATAGACCAAGTTGAGCCCACCGTCAATGTCATCCATGTCAAGGGAGAAGATAGTCAGCGTGTTGTTACCACACATAGAGGTTGAATATCTGTCATTGGTCCTAATCCAATGCCTTCTCACATTGCCCAATATAACCTTCTAGAACACCTTGGGAATACACCTACCCAAATATCCATCCTCAACCTTCTTCTCACTTCACTCATCCATCAAGAGATCCTCAACTGAGCCCTCCAAAAAGGACATGTCCCCATGAACATAAATACCATCCAGTTTGAGAACCTCATGGGACACCTATCAGTATCCTATGCTCTTTCCTTCAAACCATCTAATATTCCATTTGTCAATCCAGACCATAATATCCCTCTCTATATCGCCATCATGGTTAGAGACTTCACCATCAAAAGGGTCATGATAGATAATGGCTCTGCCCTGAATTTGTGTACCCTAAAGTTCATCCAACAAGTGGGATTCACATAGGATGACATATCACATGATGTTATCACCATCAAGGCATATGATAACTTGGAGTGTACCTTAGGGTACTATTCTATTTCCAATCAAGTTAGGCCCAACAATTCAAGACACCATCTGCCATGTTGTTGATCTAGACCTACCATATAACATCCTCCTCGGCCAACCATGGATTCATTCCATCAAATCCATACCATCTACTTATCACAAGTGCCTCAAATTTTTGCATCAAGGCACTGAGATCACCATCCATGCAGATCCCCAACCTGTAATACCCCAAAAATGGGCTATAGGTTCATTAACCTCCTACATCAACAAATTGAATGAAATCGATATCAAAGTCCTAACATAAGGCACATCTACACATTATCAAATTTAATTGATTATCCTAAATTCTACATCGGGGAATATTCCTAGAAATATTCCTAATTTTATCCTAATTATCTTTAATTTAATAATTATTTGGTGATAAATCATATTTATCCTAAAGTTTGATTAATTGAATATTTTGAATATTTAATTAATCAAATTTAATACTGCCACTTAATTATTTAATTACATTTAATTATATTTATTCCTAAATTGTATTATTTAATTTTGACAATAAAATTAAAAATCTTATGACTAATTGATTAAATTCTTATTTAATTAATTAAAGTCAATTGTCAATATTTAATAATATAGTTTTTGAATAAAGTTTGATTTAATGATTGATTAACCCATAAATCAATTATTTTAATTCAAAAATCAGTTAAGTTGAGAATAAATCACTTTATTTTTTTAATTAATTTATAATTAAATCATGCATAATCAGAAAAGAAGGCAACTAGGAATTAACAATCAATTTTAAAATTGAAACTCAACATCTGATGATGAGTTGAGATTTGATCTAAACCCTATTTTGAGTAAAACTTTGCTTTTGCATGATTTTTGTGAGTTAATTATCTCTAATTTCTTGATAACTCAAAAATCAACCTCAGTTTATCAAGAGTGATTTATGGCTTTTCTCCTGCATCCTCAAAGCCTTAGATTTCTATAAAATCAAGGCTCAACTCTTCATTTTTATCAACACTCGAATTTGCACAATTACTCTGGCAAATTGGCGATTGAAGGATTGAGTACTTGCGATAGGTGATTTGTGAGATCTTTCATAGTTGATCATTGGCTTTTGCATAGTTTCATATCATAGATTTCATACTCATTCATAGCATTCATAGATCAAATTTGCATTTCATTTCATTCATATAGCTTAGATTCATACATATTTCATATTATTTCATAGAAAATACAAAAATATAGTTTAATCTGCATTCATAGTCTTTCATATTTTTTCATTCAAATCCTTTGTTTAGGTGTTGCATTGTCAATGGTCTCAGTCTGATTTGAGAGTATCATACTCGCACCTACTAGAAGGCAGTAAATCACTTGGTTAGCATAGTTTCAATTTCATTGCACGATTTTGGTTTTTGCTAACCTCTAATGTTTTACTAAAGTGTTGTGTCTACAGCTAGGTACAAAATTCACACACACGTTTCTGGCACCCACCATGGGGCCCTGAAATGGGTTTCCATTCAATTTCTATCAATTTCTTGTTATTTTTTGGTTAAAACTGCGATCTTTTATTTTTTGTCCATACAATTTTCATATGACTTTTGTTAGAAAGTCGTATAAGGAGGTACCCACTATCGTACGATAGGTGGTCTTATTGAGGCTCATATCAAAAGTTGCATATTTTCATTTGGAAGCTTGATTGTCATATGAGAAGATACCCACTATCGTACAAGTTTCCTGACTATCGTTTGGGAGGTAACCCACTGTCGTATGAGTTTTGACTCCAAGATTCAATTGTTGTTTTAGAATTTTTGGTAGTTTTTCAGATTTGATTTTCAGATTTGGACTAATAGCTAACCCTAACAATTGAAATCTTTATTTTTTGACTGATATTTGCTGAATCTGATTGGAAAAAGTGTAACTAAATTGCTAAAATAGGTAAAAATATACTAAGCGCATTGCAAGGAATTCAGGTATTCTTCTCTAGCTGATAACATTTCAATTTGGATTAAAATGAACTCTCACATGTCAAGCTTGTGTGACTTTTCTTGCTTTCATATCATAGACTTCATTTTGGGCTATAAAACGAACATAGATTTTCTTTCTGCATATCTGTTACACATAGTAAATAGGCCCTATAAACACTATTTTTAGATGATCTCGAGAGAGTGGGCTTCTTATGCTTGTTCATGCATATGAAGCTCTTCTTGATGAAGGATCCCCTTGTAGGTAGGGAGGTTACTGAGAGAGTCTCACATTCTATTAGATTCATGTGTCTTCAACTTTTGATTGATACATTCTCTCTCTGAAGGGGTTGATAGATCATAAGTGATTGACATCATAGATCTTTGTGAGATAATATTGGTCTTAGCATGTTGGATTAATCTATCTGCTTTGTTTTGGATAAAAGTGAAAATGCTAGAGGACTATGCTCTACTCCCTTTTTGGGTAGTATCAGAAACTCAGATCCTTGAATCTGGAACCAATCTCCATGTGGTATCTTTTGTGAGTCACCTTTAGAGAGGGTTAACCGTAGTGGACATTCCCTTAATTGGGTCAACCACATGGATAGAACCTCAAGCAATAATAGCCATTTTCACCATGGTAGCAGCAACCGCTATATAAATGTCCTTGTGGAGGAAATCTTCACAGGTGTGGTCTCTTGTTGGGCTGTTAGATCTCCCTAGCAGCTCCTAATTGATTAAATTCTTAGACTATGTCAAAACCCCGGTGCGCTTGGATTGGAGTTCGCCCTCTTGAGATCACAAAATTTGCTAAGTCAGACCATTACTACAAACCCTAGTGAGGCCAAATTTTCATTTTTCTAGGAATATGTGCATTATTGAAATTTTTTTTGGAACATACTGTTAAAATAATAACAAAATATAGAGAGATAGGAAATTGTTTAATCAATGAGCTAGGAATAAGGAGATTTACCATGAATAATCACAACTCTAGGAGCATTCACCAAATAAAGAAGCAACAAGGAGACAATATTTTGAAGGGGAAAAAGCATAAAAAAACCCCCGTGATATAATGAAAGTGGAAAAAATGCCTAAGAATGAGAAAGAGAGATAGAGTGAGAGCTTAGCTCATACAATGTTCAAGAAGAAGAAGAATCTCATATGAAGAGAGAAGGCCGAGAGCCATCTCTTTTAAAGAGATGTTTGAAAGGAGTTACATTGTAACTCCCATTTCTATGTATGCCACATTTCACTAGTGTGTGAGACAAGTGTAGGATTCCTCATAAGGAGGAATATCTAATTTCCTTAATAAAGGAATTAAAAATATGACATGTCCTCCCACATGGACTAGAGGATGAATACAATAGGATACCTTGGTTTATCCTTACATATATACCAAGGAAAGATTAAATTATAACACCCCCTTTAATCTTTTCTTGGGGGTTTACAATCAAAGGGTTTTAAACCCAAATTTGTACAATGAATCTGGAATTTCTCTCTAGAGAGAGGCTTTGTCAAGATATCTGCAACTTGATCTTCTCCTCTGTAGAAGATGAGGGACACTTTTCTATCTTGAATGTGTTCTCTGATGAAGTGATGATGGAGAGAAATGTGTTTAGCTCTTGCATGGTAAACTTGATTCTTTGCTAAGGCAATTGCACTTTGATTATCACAATACAATGGTGTAGGTTCTTGTTGAGGTAGACCCAAATCTCCAAGTATTCTTTTAAGCCATAGAGCTTCTTTAGAGGTAGTAGTACATCCTTTATATTTAGCCTTAGTAGAACATAATGAAACTGATTGTTGCTTTTTACTTTTCCAAGAAATTGCACCTAAACCAAGGAAAAAATAGTAACCATTAGTGGATCTCCCATCATTGGGGTCACCTCCTAGATCTGAATCAGAATAAACTTTAAGAGTAAAATCAGCATTAGCATCATAAAATAAAGCATAATTTAGAGTACCTTTAATATACCTTAAGATTCTTTTAGCAACTTTTAAGAGAGATTGTTGAGGTTTAGACATGTATCTAGAAACTAAGCCTACACTATAAGATAAATCAGGTCTAGTGAGGGTTAGATAAATGAGACTACCTACAAGTTCTCTATAAGAAGTAGCATCTATGAAAGGAGATTGCATATCTATCATTAATTTAGTTCCTAATTCACAAGGAATAGAGAAATCATTAGCATTAGTCATATCAAATCTTTGTAGGAGATCTTGAGCATACTTAGATTGAGAAACAAATATACCATTGGAAGTTTGCCTAATTTGCATGCCTAAGAAGTAGTGCAAGATGCCTAAATATGTCATTTGAAAGTTTTGATTGAGTTGAAATTTAATTTCAGAAAGTAAAGGAGTAGAGCTAGTGGTAAGGATTAAATCATCAACATATAAAATAATAATAACAATGTCATTTTTAGTATGCTTAATGTATAGGTTTGGATCATTTTTACTTCTATCAAAACCTTGAGAAATGAAGAAAGAATTGATTTTAGAGTACCATTCTCTAGGAGATTGCTTTAAACCATAAATAGACTTTTTGAATTTACATACTAAATGTTCATTACCTTGTTGAATAAAACCAGGAGGTTGAGACATGTATATTTCTTCATGCAAATCACCATTCAAAAAAGCACTTTTAACATCCATTTGGTGAATAGGCCAATTCATTTTAGCAGCTAAAGCAAGAATAACTTTGATGGTAGGCATTTTAGCAACAGGAGAAAAGGTTTCATTATAGTCTATTCCTTCAATTTGAGAAAAGCCACGTGCAACTAGTCTAGCCTTAAATTTACTAATTTCTTTATTGGAATTTAACTTAGTTTTATATAACCATTTACAGGAAACAAGATTTCTACCATGAGGTAAAGGAACAAGATCCCAAGTGTGATTAGAAATCAAAGAGTCATATTCTTCTTGCATAGCAGTTTTCCAATGAGGTTGATTTTTAGCTTGATCAAAGGTTTGAGGATCATTAGATTTAGAGAGAGAAGTCATAAGAGCATAATTGCAGTAGTTTATCCTTCTAGGTTTAAGTCCACCCATTCTAGCAATGTAATCATCACCTTCATTAAGTAAATCTTTAAACCATTTAGGATTTCTCCTAGAATTAATAGAAATATTACTAGAAGGAGTAAAAAGATTATTACCATCATCATCATCATCACTGCTACTACTAGAAGGAACAAAATCATTAGAAGGAGTATCATTACTATCTTTATGTTCATCATTATCCTTAGTATTATCCTTAGAGTTAGGAGGAGAAATAGAAGGAACAGAAACATTAGGAGCAGAAATTTGAGGAGTAGGGTTGAGAGACGGAGGTTGGTCCTCCAAAAGAACTATGTTGTTGTGACTAAAATTAGAATCTAAAATCTGAGAATAGTCATGGACACCATTTTCAGCAATGCAAACATCTCTAGCTATGTGAACTTTATTAGTAAGAGGATCATAAACTCTATAACCTTTAGTGTTCTCAGAATAGCTAACAAATATATGAGGTGAGGATTTAGGATCTAACTTTTTCTATTTAGGTGTGTGAACATAAGCAATGGAGCCAAAAGTCCATAAATGAGACGTTGGGTTTCCTTCCTGACCAAAATTATTCAGGAGTTTTATTTGGTAGGGCCTTATTAGGAGTTCTATTAAGAATATAGGTGGTACATGCCATGGCTTCAGCCCAAAATTTATAATCCATATTTCTAGCATGTAAAAAACATCTACCCATTTCTACTATTTTTCTATGCTTCCGTTCTGCCACACCATTCTATTCTGGTGTATAAGGAACGGTAAGCTCATGTTTGATACCAAAGGATCTTAAATAAGAATGGAAAGCATGATTAACATATTCAGTACCATTATCATTCCTAAGAATCTAAATTTTACAACCACTTTGTCTTTCTATAAAAACATGAAATTCAGCAAAAATATCAAGGACTTGATCTTTACTATGTAAGAAATAAATCCAAGTTCTACGAGAATAATCATCAACAAAAGTTAAAGCATATTTAGAGCCTGAAATAGAAGTATTTTCCATAGGACCTAAAAGATCACTATGAATCAAAACTAACTTATTATTGGCTCTCCAAGATGATTTATGGGGAAAAGATTCTCTATGCATTTTACCACTCATACATCCATTGCAATCAAACTTAGAAGTAGTAAACTTAGGTAGCCCATCTACCATATTTTCTTTTTGCATTAATGAGATATAATTAGAATTTAAATGTCCTAGCCTTTCATGCCAAATGTGAAAATCAACAGTAGTGAGTACTGAATATCTAGGAGAGACAAATTGATAAAATTTAAAGAAATTATCATCATCCAATTTAACATTAGCAACTATCTGATCAGTATTGGGATCAATGATATGGCAATTATTTTTATGAAACTCAACCTTATAATCTTGACATAATTGAGGAACATAAATAAGGTTAGCTTTCAAATCAAGAACATAAAGCACATCATGTAATTTACCATTTGGAACAGAAACATTACCAGTGCCTTCAACTTGACAACAATGATTATCAGCTAAAGAAATAGGAATATTCATAGAATCAGACCGCAAAGAATCAAAAACTTCCTGATGAGATGTATCATGTTGAGATGCACCACTATCAATAATCCATTCAAGTGGTTTAGAAGCATTAAAATAGATAGTAAAAGAAGAACGAGATTGATTTCCATTAGGTTTTCCATTTGAGTAGTTTTGAGAATTATGTTGATCATCCTTTTGTTTCTTAAAATAGTTATGTATTAAGTGACCATTTTTACCACAATAGGTGTAATGTGGCCTATTTGATTGATTATTATTATGATAGTTATTGGAAGGCCTAGAATTGTAATGATCATTAAATTGTTGGCCTGAGTTATTATTTGAATTATTAGTATTGTTAGATCTTTGATAGTTTTGGTTATTTTGATTAGTGTTAGAAGATCTATTGTTATTGTGACTTTCAGAGACATTGCATGTTCATGAGTTTTAAGTATGCCAAATTGAATTAATTTTGCTTCTTCTTGCACGCAACATATTTTGAAAGATGACATAAGTTAATTGAGATGCTAAAGAAGGAATAGCTAACTGAGAGTAAATATTTGTAATAAACTATTGGAACTGTCTAGGCAAACATTTATGAATAATTATGTGGATTATCCTTAAATCAGAAAGAGGACCTTGTAAACCAGTTAGTAAAAATTTAATGGAATCAAACTTGAGCAAGAAATCATCAACAGAGTTGAAATTGGTATACCTGAGGTCTTCAAGTTGGTCTTGAAGCTAGATTTTTCGAGTCTCATCTACACTATCATAGGTATTTTTCAGGATGTCCCAAGCCTGACAGGCTTTTGTACAAGTAGAAATTAAGACATACAATTCAGGACTTAAGGAGATCTTGATTAAACCAAGTGCTTCCTCATTTTTAGTCTGCCAAGCTGTTTGGTCAGCTTGAGGAGCAGATGTTGCAGATTTTGAACTGGCATCAGTTGTAATATCTAAAATATGTCTAAATCTAAAGATGAAGGTCATGTGCATTTTATAGGCATGATAATTTGTACTAGTTAACTTTATTTATGGCATCAAGGTAGTCATCATTAAATATGGAGATTAAGGTAACAAACACCTAAACTAGAGATAAATAAATGAAAACTTTAACAGAAATCAAAAAAGAATCTTAGATCAAACTATATACACTTGCATGCAATAGTAGAAAGCTATAAAAGCTTACACCAAGGAGGCATGCAAGGAAAAAATAACAGCCTGAGGTAAAACAAAAACTAAGAACACACAGGAGAAACCAAATCTCGGTTAAGTTGTTATTGATTAACAAATAACACAAGAATCTCTTGAATGCAAAGAGAAAGAAAACTAAATAACCTAATAACACAATCTTGCAAAACAAATGAGTTAATGAAAAGAAATCAGATTAAACTAAGTTAAATGAATAGAGATGAACCTACAAAAAAATGATTAATATAAAGAGAGAGAGAGAGCTAAATCTAATGAAGCCCATTTGATTCAATTAAAATGATGCACTTAAATGATAGCAATTTAATACGTTTCTAACTTCTTTTCAATGAAAATAAAATTATTTCAACCTTGAATCAAATCAAGAATGTTGAAAAACAATGAATGCTAATAAACTACTGAATCTAATAAAGCTACTAATGATGCTGTTGTGATACACTATTTCAATGAAAATCTGTGACAGCATGCAACCGATATTAAGAAGATTGAAGAAGCGCAAAGAATTTAAGAAAGAATAAAGAACCATTAACTAAAACTAATAATAAACAAATAACTATAAACTATTAATTATTAACCATTAACCAAAACTAATAGCTATTAACATGAACCATTAACTATTAACAAGATATGAGCTCTAATAACTATTAACAAGCTATTAATGTGATACCGCCCGACACTAATAACTATTAACAAGTTATTAGCTCTTTGGTTCAAAAAGAACAAAATAAGAACTACTATAAAGAATGGTTGCAACTGAAAACAACTAACAATGCATGCAAAAGACTAAATTCGACAAATAACTGAATGCTATATAAAAATAAATGCATGCAAGAGGAAAGAATAGTGATGCAAAAAAAATAGACAAGTTCACGAATGGAAGAGAGCTCAAGGCTTGAATGATCTTAATGGATAAGGAATGCGGAGAGATAGATTAAGCAATACAACAATAACTCTAATCTAATACCGGGAGAAGGACAGTGCATGTAACACCGGGAGATTGCATAGCCCTTGTGCACCACCATTGGTGTTTGCCATTGTGATCTTGAAAATAAACTTAGTGCAAAGCCAAAATAAGAGGAGAGAAAAAAATGGCAAAGGCAATCAATAACACCACCACCAAGATCGAACAAACCCTAGCAGGGGAGATGGTGATGGTGCTATTGGTGGATCATGCTAAGGCAGTGGCGGTGGAGGAACATGTTATGGTAGTAATGAAGGATGAAGGGATGCCAGATAAAACATGCAGTGACAGAACTAAATAGATCTTGGAAGCCCTTCTGATGGTATGCTAACTTCCTTGATATTAAAAGAAATAATAACTGCTACTTTCTATAAAACAAACTCATAGAAACAAAGCTAAATTTAAATGCTCGCAGATCTGTCTACATAAAAATATTGCTAGTATGAGAAAACAATATTATCGAAACAGAGTCAAAGCAATGAAAAAAAAGTATATATGGGCATGCAATGCATGCAAGGATAAGAGATATGGCAGCAGCCCCTGTTAAAACACACAACGATAAAACTAAATAGATCTTGGAAGCCCTTCTGATGGTATGCTAACTTCCTCAATATTAAAAGAAATAATAACTGCTGCTTTCTATAAAACAAACTCACAGAAACAAAGCTAAATTTAAATGCTCACAAAACTATCTACATACAAATATTGTTAGTATGAGCAGACAATATTATTGAAACAGAGTCAAAGAAATGAAAAAAAAGTAGATATGGGCATGCAATGCATGCAAGGATAAGAGATATGGTAGCGGCCCCTGTTAAAACATGCAGTGATAGAACTAAATAGATCTTGGAAGCCCTTCTGATGGTATGCTAACTTCCTCGATATTAAAAGAAATAATAATTGTTGCTTTCTATAAAACAAACTCACAGAAATAAAGCTAAATTTAAATGCTCGCAAAACTATCTACATACAAATATTGTTAGTATGAGAAGATAATATTATCGAAACAGAGTCAAAGAAATGAAAAAAAGTAGATATGGGCATGCAATGCATGCAAGGATAAGAGATATGGCAGCGGCCCCTATTACCACTGCACTAGATGCAGAAAACCCAATAAAAAAAATGTATACTAGCATGCAAGCAAAGATACAGATAACAAGAATAAAATGCAAGTGCATGGTGTATTATCTAGAAGACAAATTTTTAAGGAGTGAGAATGATAAATGAGGATAGAGATAAAAATTAGTATGTAACCGAAAAATACCTAAACTTGTATGCAATGATTCATAGTTAAGAAGGCAAGCTCAAACACATGCAATGATTAGAAATTAGAAACAAATAATTACAATTTGAAAAAATATTCTATACATGCATGAACCGATATTAGAACTAAAAAAAGTAAAATTTTAAATCTTTAAATTATAATATTAAAATTAAAATTTAATATTAAAATTAAAATTTAATATTATAATCAAATTTTAATATTATAATATTAAGATTTTGATAAATAAAATAATACAAGGATATATATATATAAAATTTAACTAAGGAGAGGAGAAACAAAACTCTCTCAAACAACATCTCCGAATTTGGAGCGCACCAAGATATGGTAGCTCCTTTACCTACACACTCAAAACATGATTAAACCAACCTGCTCTGATACCATGTTAAAATAATAACAAAATATAGAGAGATAGAAAATTGTTTAATCAATGAGCTAGGAATAAGGAGATTTACCATGAATAATCACAACTCTAGGAGCATTCACCAAAGAAAGAAGCAACAAGGAGACAATATTTTGAAGGGGAAAAAGCATAAAAAAAACCCCGTGATATAATGAAAGTGGCAAAAATGCCTAAGAATGAGAGAGAGAGAGAGAGAGAGATAGATAGAGTGAGAGCTTAGCTCATACAATGTTCAAGAAGAAGAAGAATCTCGTATGAAGAGAGAAAGAGAGCCATCTCTTTTAAAGAGATGTGAGAAAGGAGTTACATTGTAACTCCCATTTTTGTGTATGCCACATTTCACTAGTGTGTGAGACAAGTGTAGGATTCCTCATAAGGAGGAATATCTAATTTCCTTAATAAAAGAATTGCAAATATGTGTTGACATTAAGCATGATTGTCATTAGTGACAACACTTATTCTGTATAGTACTTACCGAGCAGAACAGTACATACCGACCAGATCAGTGCATACCAAACAGATCAGTACATACCGAGTAGATCAATGCATACTAAGCAGATCAGTGCATACCGAGCAAAATAGAGCTTACCAATCAGAACAGAGCTTACCGAGCCAAGCAGAGCTTACCGAGTAGAATAGTGCATACTGAGCTCACAAAGTTTCACAGTGTTTACAGAGTGCTGCACGGTTAAACAGGAAATTTAGCTTCTACGGAGTAACACTTTATCTATCGAGTCTCCAGTGTTTACCGAGTTCAAAACTATGACTGAGTGGTTATTATGGACCAAGTTTCCACTTCTACTGAGTGCATGACGATGCTGAGTAACATAGTGGATGCCGAGTATCAGAAAGTCATCGAGTTAGTTTGCAGTAACCGTGTAATTATATTTGGGCTGACTCAGTAATATTTGTGTTTACTTGTTTAAGAGCTGACTTTGTAATTGTTTTGAAATTGACTTAGATTGATATATAAACAATGATTTATGTCATATCCAAGTATGTGTGAAAAAAAGAAAAGTATGAAAAAGAGAGAAAGGCAGAGATAAGCGAATTACAAAGGGCTACAATAGTATAAGAAGCAGCAAAGATTTATCCATCACAGAAGGTGATCAGTACATCAGAGAATCTCAATCAGAAAGTACAGTTGCATGTAAGAGATATACTATTTCATCCTAACAGGTGAATCAGCTTGAAATCCTTTAACTGGGTAGACTTAACAGTCTTTGTAAAAATCTCTTAACCGAGTGCATACTTCATTGTATGTTTGTAAATCCTCTAACAAGGTGGACCTAGTAGTCCTTATTGCTCCTAACAGGGCAGATCATCAGAAGTGATCATTGTAAGCCTTAACTGGCAAACTTTATACTGCAGTATTGAAGTTTTGTGGGTATCATCCCCACCCCAGTTTTACTTTCTACTTGGAAGGTTTCTGGGTTACCAAATCTTTGTGTTCTAAGTGTTATGAATGTTTTATTCTTTCTGTTACTCATGCATGCAGTCAGATTATTAAGATCTGAATCTATTAAAAGTTTTGAAGTTACTGATTCACCCCTCCCCTCTCAGTAACCTAGATAGTCTTGAATATTTTCAACAATTGGTATCAAAGCTCAGTGGATCTCAGAATAAAGTTTGACAGCTTGAGAAAAGATTTAGGACAATGGAGATATTCAGACTGAACAAAGTAATTGAGAATGAAAAGCTAGATTTGGAAATGGCCATAACTCAACTCAAAGAAGCAAGAGAGCATCTTTCCATTTCCCTAAAAAGAAGGAAGGAACTTGCAAATTAGATAAATGACCACCAGCATGTTGAAGAAAAGATTGAAGACTTTTTCCCTTCAAGCAGCTCAGATGAAGCAAACAATGCAATCAAAGAACTTCTAGAAAAGAATGGATCTCTACAAGAAGAAGTGAGAAAATTGAAAAGAGAACAGGAAATTCAGTCAACAAGATTCTGTGAAGTCTTGGAACAAAGAAACAAGATGAAAGATGAAATAGATGGAAAGAACAATGTAATCCAGAATAAAACTCTTCAGCTAGAAAATCTTATTGATCAAATCTCCAATGCAAATGAAGAAATCTTGACTCTAAGATCAGAAAATGAAAATATGAGAGAAGAGCTGAGATCTAAAAAGCAAATCAATTTAAGAGTGATGAATGAGCTAGATGCTGAAAGGCAAATCAATGAGAGAATGTTGAAATCTTAAGAAGATATGAATCAGGTGTATGAACGAAACCTTCATAGGCAAAAAGGAAAAGCAGGACTTGGATACAAAGAGGAAGGTGAATCCTCCAAACAAGGTACTCAAAAGAATCAGAAACCTACCTGTAATCATTGTGGAAAAATTGGTCATACTTCAAACAAGTGTTGGACCAATGGAAAAGCAAAATTCAATGGAAAATGCTACAATTGCAATCAGCTTGGTCATAAAGCAAATGAATGCAAGGAAAAACCAAGATTTAAAGGCATATGTCACAAATGTAGCAAACAATATCATAAGGCATCAGAATGCAGAACTAAAACACTCAATCTAGCAGAACAAATTATTAAAGCAATGTTTGGTTGGGATTACAACACTTGGTGTAGATGTCATTACTGTGGAGAATATGGACACATTGGCATGAATTATGTATGGCACCACTTGAGAAAAAGGGATTCTACCACAAGATGTTATAATTTCACTAAGCTTGGTCACATAGCTAAAAACTGCATGAATTTAGGCAAAATTGAAGATGAAAAGAAAGCAAAAGAAAATAACATTAGGAAGTAGATGAGATAGAAGTGGATTCTGAAACCTATCGAGCAAACCAATCTTGAAGTCACTATTGAAGAGAGTGGCTCTATGAGCTCTAACTAGTCTCCAAGAAAGCACTGGAACTATATCTTCATAGACATATTACAAAATAGTTCCTGAACTAAAAGGAAGATAGATCCAAATCAGTATGAAAGATACAGTAGGATCACCAGAAGGTCGGTATCAGTTACCACCGAGTAAGGTCAGAGAAGTATGAATTCATATGATCATTGAGTTGCTGAGTCTTCACCGAGCAATTAATTCATAGTGGATGACAGCCTGTCTAATTCTATACCCTAATTTGTACTGAGCATTAATGACAAAGTTTCAACAAAAGGAGTGAAATCAAGTTCACTATTCACCGCGAACAAAAGTCTCCTAGTGCAGTCAAGCATTTTGAAACATATTTCAGCAAGATATTCTCTTTCCTCAAAGAATTTACTGTGTTCATCAAGCTACCATGGCATCATCCAGTGCTAAAATGAAGAAAGATTTAGAAATGTTGGTTCATGGAGAATGGAAAGCACCAGATTTCAAACTCATGCCCATAGTTGCCGGAACCCTAGACCTGAGTGGAGCTCAATCTCGGATTCCTCCTAAGGTACTCCTTATTAATGATATTTGTAGTCATTTTAAGTGTACAATTCAAGAGCTTGGAACCCTAGAGATAGATACTATCCGTGAGGAACTATGTGTCGATGGTGTTCTCAAACCGGAGCATCAACATTTGGAAGATAAGGGTTTAGTACACATCACAAACTTTCCTCAGAGCTTTCAAATAAAATGGATCAAATATATCCTTAGTTGAGTACATGAAGGAAAAATAGGGCTTGAGCAACCAGTAGAGATTACAAAGAAGATGATTCACCGAATCACTGGTCTTCCCATGCTCGACAAAGCAAAATCTACAAAAACCCTAGCCGAGTGGGATAGTAGAGGTATGAAGATAAGCCAAATTACTGATGTAGAATTGAATTTTGGTATACATATCATAGCTCACAAGATATACAGTTCAAGTCGGCAGAACAGTGTTCCATGTGAAGCAGTTGACCTAGCGTATAAAATTGTAAAGAACAATCTGTCATTTGACCTAGCAGATCTTTTGTTGAGACAGTTCAACAAGAACATGGAGAGCATCAAAACTTCAAAGAACAATCCATGTAAGTTTGGCTCACTATTGGTTTGTTTATTTTTCTATGCTCAGAAGTTTTTCCCATCAAAAGGCATGGTAGTATGGAGAAAAGATGTGCCAGTTCTTTATCAGATGAATGAATACATTTCAGAAATGGGTGACAATTTTGAAAGCATAATGGATAACTAATCTGAATCATTTAAAGAGAAAATGAACAATAGATTCCAGATTCCATAGAAATTGGTGGAAGATTACAAAGATGATATTTTTTTAATGGTGGATTGTGATAATCTGTATATACAGGCAGTAAAACCAAGGATTGTACATGTGAAACCTCTTCCCTATGAGGTAAATATTGATGAAACCAAGAATATTATTGAAGCCCTAATTAATTAACTTGTTAACCCAAAGGTACCATATTTTGGGACATATGAAGAAGTTAAGGAGAGAATTGAGCTTAGTATAAAGCTTCCACAGGCGGTTAACAAAGGAAGAAAGAGGTTGGCCAAAATACAAGCTAGCACACCTCTAATGTCAATCGAGGAAAAAGGAGAGGACCTTGAAGAAGAAGTAGAGAAAAATGATGAAGAGGAAGAAGAATAAGTACCAGCAAAGAAGAAAGGAAAAGTATGTATCACCAAGGCACCCAAGAAACCCCCTGCAGTATTTACAAGGAGTGTAAGAGGCAAGGCAGGCAAAGTCAGTGAAGAAATAGTATTCAAAAGACCTCCTCCTTCATTAAAAGAAAAGATCAAGGATATGAAAGAAGGATCTGGAATTGCAAACTTCAGATCTCTCAAATATGAAATCAGATCTGAGGAAGAGCAGCAGGAAATTGAAGATGTTGTTATCGAGAAAATAGGAAGATGGAAATACTCACCTCAAGAGATAGCTTCTCAAATCCTAGGAACTCTACTGAACAAAATTAAGTTAAGATGGTCCAATGCAAGACAAACTGTCAAGGACATCTATGCTCAAACCTTGAGGTAATTAATGCCAAGTTTGAAAAATGCTGAAATTAATAAGGCATTGATAGACAATGAAAATAAGATGACACTCAAATTTAACAGTTGTTTGATTTTGATCAAAGATATTGAGTCGGTTGTGAAGAGTGCCACTACCACATGGAAAAACATCTATAATCTTCACAAACTAAGTGTGGAAATAGTGATAATCAAGGATATTGATGATGACAATGATAAACATGAAGAAGATACCAAGGTAGACAAGCAAAGTGATGAGGAAGATAATATTGTTCAGATAGCTACAGAAGTCATTGCCTCACTTCCTCACTCTCCAGCAAAAGTTGCTACACCTAGCATGGAGATAACTTCAAGTATGATTATGACAACTTCCATAGATACATCAAATGTCAAATCATCACCACCACAACTCAATGAATCATCGACAGAAATGACTACCACCTCTTTTATCGAGTTGCAGTCTCCTGTATCTACTTCAGTACCTACTTCCATATCAAGTTTTCCAGTAGTAAGTACCTTAGTTTTGATACTTCAGTAAGTATTTCAGTTTTTGATTCTACAATTGTGAATACTTTAGTTTTGAGCCCTTCAAGTATTCCAGTCGGTAGTCTATCATTTTTCACAGCTAGTCCTACAATGTCTACAATAACTTCTACAAAGGCATTAAGTGCAATAATAGTTGATCCTAAGGCTCAACCGAGTACAAGATTTCTAAGTAAGAATGTAGAAGAGAATATAGACTTAGATGAGGAGATAGAGATTCCAAAATTAGACTTTGCAAATCTTTCAGCAGACCAAATGCAAAACATTGGTGAACTCCTTCAAAAGAAAGAAAAACATAAGAAACTAAAAGAAGAAAGGGACAAGGAATATAAAATTATTGAAGATGCAAAGGATATTTTGTCAGAAGCATTAGGTATTAAAGTTCATTCCTCTCAACATATTTTTTTACAGTTAGCTGAGGCAGTAAACAAGTTCCATGAGGATTCCTTTGCGTCAGAAAAGATTATTGAGAAAGCCGAGAAGAAATTTGACAATAAAGTGCTTGAGCATGTTGCTCAGCATATAGCTATTAATCAGGTAGGATTATCTTCAGTTTTGACAGATATTGAATCCTCCTATTCCAATGTTACCTCACTTGTTGCTAAGCTATGTAATGTTGCCGAGTTCACTAAGGAAGTCAAAGAAAAATTGGATAAGATTGATGAGGATTTGAAGGACAGTGTACATAGGTTGCAACTTGAACCTAGTTCAAGCTCTACACATCATATGAAAATAACATTCCTATCAAATAAGAAGTCAGAATTATTAAAAGAAGATACAAAGATCTGGTCAACATTGCTAGATATTCAGAACATGATCCTTCCCATCATGGACATAATGCAAAAGCACATTGTTCACTCAAAAGAATTACTCCATGACAATCAATTTTCCATTGCAGACCACATGATTGAACTCTCTACAGAAGTCCAAATTGCACTCCAAACATGCAAGATTCTACAAGAGAATTGGGATAGAACTCTGGCACTAATCATGAAGGTACATTCTAATTTTCTTTCACATTTTGGATTCTCCCTATAAAATACTTGTATATACACCTTTGGCATTATTGTCAAAAAGGGGGAGACAATGTATAGGAGAAAGTGTATAATACGAAAGGGGGAGAAAGTAATATATATAAGGGAGTCATGAAATGTATAAACATAAACAACAGTTTGACAAAGATAAATTTTGAAAAATCAAAAAAGAGAGATTCAGCATGATTCTTGTATATAAGTTTTGGCTATAAGTGTTTTTGTCACTAATGCCAAAGGGGGAGATTGTTGGCATTAAGCATGATTGTCATTAGTGATAACACTTATTCTATATAGTACTTATCGAGTAGAACAGTACATACCAAGTAGATCAGTGCATACCAAGCAGATCAGTACATACCAAGCATATCAGTGCATACCGAGTAGATCAGTGCATATCGAGTAGAACAGAGCTTACCGATCAGAACAGAGCTTACCGAGCCAAGCAGAGCTTACTGTGTAGAACAGTGCATACCAAGCTCACAAAGTTTCACAGTGTTTACCGAGTGCTGCATGGTTAAATAGGAAATTTAGTTTCTACCGAGTAACACTTTATCTACCGAGTCTCCAGTGTTGACCGAGTTTGAAACTATGACCAAGTGGTTAGTATGGACCGACTTTCCACTTCTACCAAGTGCATGATGATGTCGAGTAATGCATTGGACACCGAGTATCAGAAAGTCACCGAGTTAGTTTGTAGTAACCGTGTAATTATATTTGGGCCGACTCAGTAATATTTGTGTTTACTTGTTTAAGAGCCAACTTTGTAATTGTTTTGAAATTGACTTAGATTGATATATAAACAATGATTTATGTCATATCCAAGTACGTGTGAAAAAAAGAAAAGTATGAAAAAGAGAGAAAGGCAGAGATAAGTGAATTACAAAGGGCTACAACAGTATAAGAAGCAGCAAAGATTTATATATCACAGAAGGTGATCAGTACAGCAGAGAATCTCAATTAGCAAGTACAGTTGCATGTAAGAGATCTAATGTTTCATCCTAACAGGTGAATCAGCTTGAAATCCTTTAACCGGGTAGACTTAACAATCTTTGTAAAAATCTCTTAACCGAGTGCATACTTCATTGTATGTTTGTAAATCATCTAACAAGGTGGACCTAGTAGTCCTTATTACTCCTAACAGGGCAGATCATCAGAAGTGATCATTGTAAGCCTTAACTGGCAAACTTTATACTGCAGTATTGAAGTTTTGTGGGTATCATCCCCACCCCAATTTTACTTTCTACTTGGAAGGTTTCTGGGTTACCAAATCTTTGTGTTCTAAGTGTTATGAATGTTTTATTCTTTCTGTTACTCATGCATGCAGTCAGATTATTAAGATCTAAATCTGTTAAAATTTTTGAAGTTACTGATTCACCCCTCCCCTCTCAGTAACCTAGATAGTCTTGAATATTTCCAACAATATGACATGTCCTCCCACTTGGACTAGAGGATGAATACAATAGGATACCTTGGTTTATCCTTACATATATACCAAGGAATGATTAAATTCTAAAACATACACAATTAGCACTCCTAGGGATTAGCACATTCAGTCACTTGATTGTTCATGCACAGGGTTGCTTTGTCCCCTGTTCATTATTTTCAAACGTGCTTGGAATCACTTGCTTGCTGTTTTGCATACTTGGTTATCTATTTGGTTACCAAAAATGAACAATCCCAGAATAATATTCAAACCTGGATAGAGAAATTTGTGAAAAATTTGAAACTAAAAACCAAAAATTTGCAAAATCTAAAGTAAAATTCCTTTCTAGAGTCAAAAGTCATCCCACAAGGTTAGAAAGTTGTACGAGTTTTGCAAATTGTCATTTCAGAACCCATGTATTATCGTATGACAACTTGTATAGTGTCATACAAGTTTTGGCACCAGTCAAAAGCAAAAGTCAAAATCTTGCTATCAACTATCATGCGAGCTTTGCATTTGTTGTACAAGTTTTGTCAATTATCATTTCAAAGCATACTCACTGTCATACAATCTTGCAGAAAGTCATTTGAGAAATTTTGAAAAATTGCTAGAAAGTGGTCAAAATTGTTAGAGACTCAGTTTTACAACCCATTTCTAGAATCTTTCGAACAAATCACTGTGTCAGGAATAGAGCAGAAACTAGAACAAATTCATTTATTTTCCTCAAGTGAGCCTTTAAGTCTGATTTGGCCCTCTGATTTATTGATTTGAGTCCTTTTCATCTTGTGTCAAAACCTTGTCAAAAATATCTTCAAATTCAGTCTTCTTGCTAAAATGGCTAAGTGTTGTGAGCTCATGCCCACCATCTATTAGGCATCTAACCACACTACTGTGGCATAGTATCCTTCATTTACATCTGATCTAATCCTTAATCACTTCAATCTTGACAAGGTTGCATCATTCGATCTTCTTGAATCAAGTCATTCTTCAGTTGTCCCCATCTTGCTTTCTTGCTTCACCCAAGGTTAATGGTGGAAACTAGAGCTTCCTCACATAAGAAATCCGAAGAAGCACTTAACACCACAACTTTTTCTACCCACATAGGTCCAACTCTTGAGAAACTCTACAATTCTGATCTTTATGAAGATGATGGTCTCTTCAATTTTTGATTGAAAACTAGTTACATACCCCCTCCATCAACTCACAGAGGTAATCAAGAAACCCCACCTCGATCTAATCCAGGGATCCCTAAAACTCCTAACATGTCTTGTGGAGGGACATGTCACGGGTCTCAAGGACATCAATCTCAACACGGTATGGATCAAGATCCTACACCTTCTTAAATTGCCCAATATCAAAATGATGATAACTTCAAAAGAATGATGAAACATTTCTTGAAGGAAGATAGAGAAGCATACTTTCTAGAGTTAGCTCATCAAGGAGCTAAACTTCCTCCAAACTTTAATGTGGAAGATATCATTACACATGAGGAAGAAACTCCTATCATGACTATGATGAAATAGATGCATGCCATGCAAGTCAAACTTAACAAACTTGAAAAAGAAAAGGAACCTAAGGAATTCTCTATGGAAGCTCTATGCCCTTTTCCTTTTGATAAAGACTTGTACATGCTGCCATTCCCTAAAAGAGTGGAGATTCCTACATATGATAAGTATGATGGAAAATATGATCCTCAAGATCATGCCAAAGAATTCTATACTCAATCTATGGAGTTTATGCATGAACCAACCTACTTAATGCATCTTTTCCCTCGATCTCTAGGAGGGTCAGCCATTCATTGGTTCTCTAGAATGCCTCCTACTATCAAAAATTTTGAGGAGTTAATCAAACTATTCTATCAAAAATACTCCTATAATATTCAACATCCGATCACCATGATTGACATCTACAATTTGAAACAATATCTAGGTGAACCATTCCTAACATTTCTCAAGAGATGGAGGAAGAAATTTTCTCTATATGCTAGACTCATTCCAAAAACTGAGAAGCTGGAAATCTTCATCAACAATCTTGTTGCAGAAATCAACTACCCTTTACAAATGCAAAATCATACATCTTTTGATAAGATGGTGGATAATGCAATCAAAATTAAGAAAGTACTTGTGAAAAAAGGAGACATCACACTTCAAAAGGACAAGTATGAATCTGGATCTAATTCTAAGGATAAGAACAAAAATTGGAACAAGAATAAAGGCATTGTCACAGATGGCATTGTTTATAATATCTGTGCCCCATCTAAGGCACCTACTTTCAATCTCACTATTGGTACCCAAGCCATCAAAGCTTCCGAAGATAAAGCAATAGATTCCAACAAAAAGTCATCTGATTACAAACCTTGGGCTACAAATCCTAATCACAAATTCACTCCTCTTGGAGAATCCTTGGAATCTACCATGAAAACTCTATTGGCAAACAAGATCATCTAATTGCCTGAGATAAAAGTTTTTGATCCTGAACCTACACTGAAATGGTGGAGAGAGAATGATTTCTATGAATTCCATCGCAATAAAGGTCATAAGACTAATAAATGCATTCGCTTAAAGCATATCATACAAGACAAAATTGATAATGGAGACATCATGATTGACTATCACAAGAGCAATAATGATCATACAACATTCACAGAACCATTTCCTAAACATGGTAAAGAAGATTCTTCTTCTCAGCCTAATATGGGTGCTAAAATCAATTATGCATACTCTGGAAACAATGTTGTCATCAATATGGTTGAACCATATCTATCTGAGCATTGCAATGTCATCACAATTGTAAGAAAAGATAGAGAAAATCAATCAACTAATGCATTTACTCGATCACAAGCTTAGGCACACCTACAAGGACAAATACCAGATTCATCCAATGTCCCTAAGGTGCCTTTTAATCTTTCATCTACTTCTAAATAGAAGGCTACATCTAAATATTCAAATCCTAAGGACATGAGGCCTACTTCATACAATATTGTCCAACAAATCCAACATACAAATGCAAAAATCTTAATGTTTGAGTTGCTTCAGATATCTCCAACTCATAGAACCATTCTAGACAAAGCTCTGCTTGGATCTAATGTTCCTGATGACCTTGATTTAGATAGATTCTAGACTATGGTTGGTCATCTTACGTCTCCATAGTATATTTCCTTTTCAGAGGAAGATGATAACTCCTTGAGTCATCCACATAACTAGCCCTTGGATATTGAAGTCTTGATCCAAAACCATCATGTCAAATGTGTGTTGATAGATGGGGGCGCTATTCTAAACATTTTTTCTTTCAGCTTGATTAAACAATTGGGATTTTTAGAAATGGCCATTGATCCTAGAAAGAAGATAACTATCAAACTGTATGATGAGAAAGAAAGATCTTCAAAAGGAACAATTGTCTTACCTATCAGAGCAGGTCCTGTCATCAGAGATACTATATGTCAAGTTCTTGATTTACCTTTGGCTTACAATATCCTTCTAGGGAGACCCTGGATACATGAAATGAAAGCCATTCCCTCTACATACCATCAATGTTTGAAATTTCCTTATGAAGGAGTAGAGGTGATAATTCTAGCTGATCTATATACAACTTGCAATACCTTGAAAGAAAGTGCTGATAAATGTGTTCCTAATAATAGAGAATCTTCAACTAAGCAGCTAGATGTTGCTTCAACATCCAAGATGGAAGACATTGCTAAAGAGGTTAAGATCAAAGAAAATGGTATGGGAGAATATAATATAGAGCCAATCTTATCTTTGATGTCTCTCCCTATCTCACCTAAGTCCTATGGAAAAACTTTGAAATAGTCTAAACTAGAGTCTAAAGAACCTCCTGAAGCATATAAAGGAAATTTTGTTGTAGAGAAAATATCTAAATAGGAGTTTGAAGAGGATGAAGCTATTCTTTCATGGCTATACAAAGATGAACCCAAATTTGAAGTCATTCAAAAGTGTGATGCGGAAGCTCCTAAGATCCCTTCTAAGTCATATGGACCAGGGGATAAATTGATCACAAAAATGGGATATAATGGAAAAGGACCTCTAGGACTAAAGGGTAAAAGTGTTCTGTCACCTCTTGACCATCGTGGCTGAGCAAACAAGAATACAACTGGTCTAGGATATAAGAAGAAGCCTTTCTTTCTTAGCAAGAACTCTCCACATGTATTAGAATAGATTGAGCCATCCACTGCAAATCAACTAAAGGGAGAAACAATAGAAAAATTTGATAGTGATGATTCAAACACCACTAAAGATCTCATTCCCTATGAGCATTTTCCTAAAGAAATAAAATATCTCCTTGACGCTGAAGATGATCCAATAAAAAGAATTAATGTAGTAGAAACACAAGAACCTACTACAGAGAAAGAGATAGTTTCAACACAAGAACTGGCTAATCTCAAAGACAATCAAATAGACAAAGAGGAAGGTGGTAGTTATTTTGAGACAAATTCCCATGAGTATGAATTCAAATCAGAATCTAAGGGTAACCCTTCTTGGGGTATTCATCCTGACTTTACCCATGTTCTTAGATTTCCTAGAGGCATAGATGAAGAATCTAATGACTATGAATGTGGAGCCATTCCAGAGGAAGATGAGCTTATTACAAAGAAACATGTTGATGTTATTTACCAATATGCACCTAAGCCCAACGTAAGTCTAGGGAAAAATGATGAACTTATCAAGTCTAATCCACCGATGGCTGAAGTGGACTTCCACAATGACATTGAGCCTATTCATGAATTGAATGACTTAAGTTGTAATATCACCTTTGAACTCAAGTGTTAGGTTAGGACCAATGATGATAGATCCATATCTATAAACACTCTTTCCCAATCTTTTACCACTTTGACTATCCAATGCCCTGACCTTCTTAACCTAACATCCACAAACCTAAACCAAGGTATTTATACTTTTCCCAATGACTATTCCCTTGATTGCTACCTCAATGTAGTTGAGACTATGAGGACTTCCATCAGTGAACTGAGTGTTAGCATGACAGAGTCGGATATCAAGTATCTTAGTCAAAAAAATAAGAATAAGAATAAAAAGAAAAAGAGTTCTGAGGGTGAAAACCACTTTGTGGCAGTCTCAAAACCTACAAAAGTAAAAATAAAAGATGTATCCGAAGGTGAAAACCTCTCTGAGGTGCCTAAGGATGAGATATTTGATGTCCTTCCAAGTCATTTATAGGATAGATCTCCAGTTCTAATTGAGCCCACTCAATCTATCAACTTGGGAATAGTAGAGGAACCATAGTTGATCCATGTAGCACAATCTTTATCAGAAGAAGAGAAGAAAAAATTTACAACATTTCTAACAGAAAAGAAGATCAACTTTGCATGGAAATATTCAGATATGCCAGGGTTGGATCCTGATCTTATAATGCACCATTTATCTATTGCTCTTGGAGTAAAACCTGTTAAACAAAGATTGAGAAAGATGCATCCACATGTTGCTATTGAAATACAACTAATTTGGAATTTGATTGAAGAATCTATGATTGCAAAGTCGCTAAGGAGTTGCTGATTAGATATGTAAAATAATTGAATTGGTATTATGTTGTCATTGATGTCAACTAGTTTGACAAGACTTATCTTGTAAGTTACTATACCGACACATCTGAGGAAAGGAAAAAGAGATGAAGAATAGAGAAATCTACATGAAAAAATATGTACATGATAGATGAGGATAAGGAACACATTGAGTAGCTTGTTGATGAGTCTATGACTTGATGATATTGACTTTATTATGTTACATTCATCTATGATGAAGTATAGAGCTGAAAGACACAAAGCAGTGTTGTCAGTAAATAAAGCATTTCTAGTATACACTGACAGAGTGTAGTGTATACCGATCGCAGTATTAACTAAGCAGTGTTCACCGACGCATTTCTTTGTTAACTGATCAGAACATAATGAATCAAATGATTAGTTTAGCTGATAAGATTGATGAGCTGGCAAGAGTATAACATCGAGGTAACAGCTAATGTTTGTTACATAGATCAACTGTTGACAAAATTTAGGGAAGACCTAATGGAGAAGATTGAAACATGTTATTGACATAAGTACCAAGAAATTTTGAAGCAGAAAAATCTATGAATGTGGTTAAGTGACAAAATCTGATGGTGGAGAAGAAAATGATTTACTTGTCTATATAAGAGAACATAATTTCTTTATGGAAGATGCTGGAAGAAGAAGAAGCTATAGGATTATCATGTGAACAAGGTTTCATGCATTCTGATCATACTGGTTAAGCAAAAACCAAGCTGTAGAATAATTACCAAGCTACAAAGAGCAATTACCGATGGACAGTAAGTTGATATAGTATTGAATCTGAACTGAAATATTGATTAGAAAGATTTTTATGGACTAAATATTTATATCAGTAATATGCAAATTAAAGTTGTATTAAGGTAGGTCATTTACTGTTACATATTTAACCATTGTATATAGTCAAAATCTCTTAACCGAGTGGACTCTAAAAGTCTTATGATGTATCATTCATAGAATGAACATTGTTATCCTATCAACCCCATAGTGAATGCTGGTTGGATGATAACTTCTAGTCTAAAATCCTCTAACAAGGTCACACCTGACAGTGTGTTTGTAACCTTTAACAGGGTTGGGTCTTAACCGACCTCACTTCAGAAGAGTGAACAATTTTGGGTTGTTGGTCCCAGGTGGTTTTTCCCTTTACAGGGTTTCCACATTAATTATCTTGTGTTATGTGTTGATTGTGATATTTTTTTGTTATCATTCTTTACATGTTACATGTTAGATTTGATCGGTAAACTGTTATAGTATTAGACTGGTAATTGGTAAAAGCATAGATAGTGAAAGTATTTAGTGTTTACCAAAGAGAAAAAATTGAAGAAATAGTTTTTGAATTATACATTTTGAATTGGGACACTGGATAACTGATTCCCCCCCTCTCAGTTATTCTAACAGTTGCACTCTTGGTAAAAGCTGAATTAGAGAAACTACTGAAAGCTGGATTCATCCATGTTATTGATTATGCTGAATGGATCTCTAATATTGTACCTATTTCCAAACCAGAAAAATCTATAAGAGTATGCACAGATTTCAGAGATGTAAATAAAGTATGCCCTAAGGATGATTTTCCACTGCCTAACATTGATATGATAGTGGACATGACTGCTGGTTTTGAGATGTATTCTTTAATGGATGGTTTTTCTAGATATAATCAAATCAAAATTGCTCTAAAAGATTAGGAGAAAATTACTTTCACATGTGCATGGGGTACCTTCTGTTGGAATGTCATGCTATTTGGGCTTAAAAATGTTGGTGCTACATATCAGAGAGCTATGACATCTATTTTCCATGACATGATGCATAGAACCATAGAGGAATATGTTGATGATACTTTAGCAAAATCTATGATTAGAGCTGAACATCTAAATGACTTGAGCAAGATACTAGATAGAATGGAAAAATTTAGTCTCAGACTAAATCCTAAGAAGTGTGCATTTGGTGTCACTTCTGGAAAGCTCTTAGGATACATAGTTTCAAAGAAGGGCATTGACATTGATCTAGCTAAAGTAAAGGCTATAATGGAGATGCAACCCCTGAAGAACATCAATCAAATGAGAACATTGCAAGGGAGAGTAAAATCTATCAGATGCTTCATATCTTAGCTAGTGAACATATCACAACCTTTTACAAAGACATTACATAAAGGTGTGACCTTTGCATGGAGTGAAGAATGTAATAATAATTTTAATCATATCAAGAAATATCTATCAAATCCTCCTATCTTGATGCCTCCCATTCAAGGGAAGCCTTTGATCTTATATGTCTCCACTATAGATACATCATTGGGGGCATTGCTTGCACAGCATGATGAGAACAAGAAAGAAAGAGCTATATACTATATCAGTAGAACATTGGTGGCATACGAAAAGAATTATTCTATGATTGAAAAGGCTTGTCTAGCTATGATCTTTGTGTCACAAAAATTGAGATATTATATGTTGGCTCATACCATGCATTTGGTAGCTAAAATTGATCCACTAAAGTACCTACTAAGAAAATCTTCCCTCATAGGTAGATTAGCCAAATGGGTCATGCTCTTAAGTGAATTTGACATTGAATGTGTTGAAAGAAAAGCTATAAAAGGATAGGTAATTTTTGATCAATTAGCAGATGCAGCTTTGTTCGATGACACACCAATGCAAATGGAATTCTTGAATTATTCTATCATGAATCTTTCTTCTAGAGAATGGAAATTGTTCTTTGATGGCTCCTATACATAGAATGGATCTGGAGCAGGCATATTGTTCATAACTCCTCAAGGATACTCAATCCCAAAAGCATTTAGAATCAAGTTTCCTTGCACAAATAATATTGTTGAATATGAAGCCCTTCTTAATGGCATGAAAATAGAAATTAAGTGGAGAGTGACAGAGATACACATTCATGGAGACTCACAACTTGTAATCCATCAAGTCAATGATGTGTACCAAATGAAAGATGAAAAGCTCATTCCATACAAAAGAATGGTAGATGACCTAAAGAAGTATTTTATATCTATCACATTTGAGCAAATTCCTAGAATAGAGAATAAGGCTGCCAATGCAATTGCAACGCTATCTACTTTATTGCAGCAGCTTGAACCTGAGCTACGCTATGAGTTCCTGGTGGAAGCACTATCTTATCTTGCGTATGATTCCCCTGAAACCCAAATGATTTTCACTATTTTAGGTCATGATTCATCCAGATATAAAAACCTATTCTCCTATCTCAAAGACCAAATCATTCCTGATACCTTTAACCACCATGAGAAAAGATACCTTATTTGAAATGCCTCTCGATATGTCATCATTGGTCATGATCTATACAAATGGGGTCTAGATGGTACACTACTTAGATGTTTAGAATAGGAAGAGTCTCAATGTGTATTAGAGGAAGTCCATGATGGTATTTGTGGGTCACACTTGAATGGTTTAACACTAGCTTGAAAACTTATTAGGGTTGGGTACTATTGGCCGAAAATGGAGAAAGAGTCTATCAAGTTTGCGAAGAATTGTCAAAAGTGCCAAGTACATGGTAACTTAATTCATGCTCCAGGGAGATATCTAATTCCCTTTACTACACAATGGCCTATTCACCAATGGGCATTTGATCTTATAGGAGCCATACATCCTCATTCTTCTAATGGACATACCCATATAATCATAGCTATAGATTATTTCACAAAATGGGTAGAAGCAGTCCCTTTGACACAAGCAACTGGAAAAAAAATATCTATGTTCATCTTGAATTACATCATATGTCGGTATGGTATTCCACACTCTATAGTCACAGATAATGGTGGACAATTCAAAAATAAAGACTTAGATGTTCTATGTGCCAAATTCAAGATTACACAACATTGGTCATCTATCTACTATCCCCAAGGGAATGGACAAGCAAAGGCTTCTAACAAGAATCTATTGAAAATCTTGCACTGTAAAGTTAATAAAATAGGAAGAGGCTGGCATCTCATGATCAATCTAGCTTTTTGGGCCTATAAAATGAGTATCAAAATGCCCATTGGGGCTACTCCATTTGTTTTAGTTTATGGGTCTGAAGTGGTACTGCCTATTGAGGTTGAAATCCCATCACTAAGAATCAAAATGCATGGTCTAGTAACTGATGATGACTACAGAGTGTCTAGGTTACAAGAACTTGAACTACTAGATGAGTGTAGACAAGCAGCGTATGATCATCTTAGAGTATATCATAAAATAATGTCTAGAGGCTACAACAAGAAAGGTAGACATAGAGAATTTTAGGTTGGCAATCTAGTCTTCAGAGAGAATCCTAAAAATAAATCACATCGAGAACACAAGGGGAAGTTTGAACCCAACTGGCTAGGTCCCTTTGTTATCACTACTACTTTTGGCTCTGGCACCTATTGACTCTCAATGACTGAAGGAGAATAGCTCTGAGAACCAATCAACATTGTCCATCTGAAGAAATTCTATGCCTAAGGCATTTAGTATTAAAAAATGTCCTAAAAAAATCATAAAAATTAGAAAAAGTCTTGAAAAAATAAACATCTTGGTGAAAACCTAGCAATGGGCACCCTGATGATTCACAAAAAAATCAAAACATATCAAAAGTACAAAAAAAAAAAATTGAAAAAATGAAAAATACAAAAAAATGAGAAAAGAAAAAGTGCCTTGGTGAAAACTTGGAAACAGGTGCCTTGGTAGCAAAAATAGAATCTCTGCCAAGATGGTGAAAACCCGATAAAAGGGTGCCACTTGTTTCAAAAATTCTCCATCTATCAGTGCAATCTTGGTCTTTCCCAGCTTTCAGTCTTGCTTTAGTTTGTACATATCTCCCGATTTGTTTCTGCATTCCTATTTTCAATAAAGTCGGTCTATACACCAATCAGCTCAAGTGTTTGTATCCTATCAATGTTTAACACTTGGGGGCAATCAATGTCATATCCTATGGCCTCTAGTATACATTAGAAGAGTCATATCCAGTCAGAGTCCTTTGAAGCTTCATCTGAGTCAGCTAGTCAGTCTCCTCTCTAGAAAGGATTTTACATCTACAACAATGCAATCAAACACAAATTAAAAACAATCTATGCTTTTACATGCTTTTATCTCCTTGTATGCTTACTGCTTCACATTGAGATTTTTGCATATTGTGTCCCTTCAAGCTCTTTGATGATGTCCTTTATAGGATTTAGAGAGTGATGACTAGGGGCATAATCTTTTCTTTGTCTTCTGCTTGTATGTGAAAATCTAACAACTTTGGAAATTTTAGATTGAAATGGTGTCCATCTGTAAGAGCCTCTATCTTGAATTGGATGGCCATGAGTACCTCGACCATTGATACCCAAAAAATTCAAGGAATTTTGATCTAACTATTTTCTTTTTGAGTGAGTTTTTTCTCCTACTATGAAACGTGATCTTGCCTAAGGATGTGAATGATAAAAGGTCACTATGAGTAATTCACACTAGATTTAGAATGATCTCTTGACTGTTTGATGTGTTTGAATGCAAGGCTTATTCAGGTCATCATGATGTTTATGTTTTGATGCTTATACAAATTTCTATATCAAAATGGACATGATATTCAGGTCATCTTGGCATTTATGCCTTGGTGCTTATATATAATCTGACATTCTGAAAAAAAAATCAATATTCATATGTCCAAGGTTGTCTAGCCAGTGGGTGTTGTATTGATTCTTGCACATAAAAATTGATATTCATATGTCTATGGTTTCATAGCTAGTGGATGTTGTATTGATTTATCTAGTTACCTAAAAAACTCAATGATGAAAAATGACCGACACATGATCAGTGACTAGGTCCTAGGTCTTAGGTTGCATGTCTTTTTACACTTTGCACTTTGCATGATCTCACAAATTTCTTGAAAATCTTCAACAATTCTTCTAAAAACTATACATAAACTAAAAATGAAGAGTTGAATCCCATACGAAGGTCTCCTCATAGAATGAAAGTAGTCACAATCCTGGGTTAAACATCCTTTTTGACATAAGACTGAGTACTTGTCTTCATCAATACCTACAAAACATATCATGTGCATTGTTGCATTTACATTTCATAATCATTCATTCCATCTATTGCATTACACACATTTCCATACATACTCTTTCCATAATCAATTACATTTACATCACATTCATACATTTGAAAGAAACCATTGCATTGTGTGACTCCATACATACATTCTACTCTACTCATAGCATAAGCATCACATGATATCATCATAAATCAAAACATGAGAAGTACAAATGAAGTCATAACCAAAAATCTTGGTCTCATATTATAAAACTCAAACTAGTCAAGGGTGTACTAATGGCACAGTGTACAAAAGAATGAGCTCATGTGAGATACCAGAAGTCAGAATAGTATACATGAACAAAAAAAGAGCAAAAGTATCAGAATATATCATAATAGATTAGCTATCTACATGATCCTCTACATCTAGTGGAGGTGATAGTGCTTCATCTGGCACTACCTTAGCTCTGGGTGCCCTGGCTCCCTCTAATGCTAATATATACTAAGAGTACGAAGGAACTCTTTGAGAACCTAAAGCAACAACATAATATGCAGACACATAATATGCAGCCTGAGAGGTTTGATGAATAACCTCTACTTGTAATCTATGAACCTCACCATGAAGCTTAGCACACTGTCTATCTGCCTCAAGAAACCTCTCCTCCCAGTGAGCACTATGAACCTTCAGGTCACTGACCTATAATCTAAGTCTCCTCATGACCTCCTATGGAGTAAGTGGTACACTAGGATCAACATTTTCCACCGGCATATCAGTATCAATAGCTAGCTGCTCTGTGGTCTCTGCTCTTTGTGCCTAGTGTAGGAGCACCCTTCTAAGGGCTCCCACCTTCTAGTTTTTTTTGTGTGAACTTCTTGCATGAAGTATGTAATTAGAATAAGAGCTTCAAGCTCATTTTGTGTGTGTCTAGGCCTAGTCTAGGTCCTAGAAGTTCAGATGGTCTTTCCTATGTAAATGGCACATTGATTCAAGGAATGTTGTCATCTTGAAATCAGTGCTTTGATAGGAGGTTTGGAGTCTTAGGTTAGTTTGGTTGAATTTGAGCACATGTGAGTGCTTTAGGAGGCTTTTGTTAGAGGTCATTAAAGAATGGAGGCAAGGTTGTTTTAGGCAACAGAAGTTGCTTAAAAGTTGCTAAGCAACTTTTTCATTGATGTAAGCTAGCCTAACCTCAGTGGCTAAGAAGCCCTAACCTCACACACATATCAAGGAGAAGTCTATATTAGGCTTGAAAAACCCTAATGTAAAGGTTGGTATTCCTATTGTACGGTCTTAGTACGACAAACCAGTCTGAACATTGCAGGAGCAAAATAGTCACTATTTCAGACTATTGGAATGTGAATATTTGGAGTTTGGTGTGCAACTTTGTTGGAGTATTTACTTTGTGTGTGTTTTCCCTTCATTTTTATGCATTAGATTAGCTTCTAAAGGTTTTGGTGTGTTTTAGTTTGTGTTCTCTCATTTTCTTAGTGCTTTGCCAATTTTGGAGAGTTTTGTACATATGGGCCTACAGCTCTTGATTCCACCATGGAAACACCATGGAACTATGGAGTCTAAGAATAGAGACCCCAACCTATAATACTATGAAAGTAGGACCCTAGCCAACAAGAGCAAACAAGAGTTTGACAAAGCCCTAGGCGAGCTTGACATTGCCCGGCTAGGAGCAGTTAGCAAACAAAGTGCTCCAGGTGACAGAGGAAGGAGTTCCAAGACTAATCCTTTTGAGGAAGTGAAGAGGAGTGTTTGAAGGTGTAGTATTGTGAAGGAGAAGGTTTGAAGAGCCTTGGAAAGGTACTGTTGAAGACCAGGATAGTGAACAGTCCCCTAAACCCTTAAAACCCTCAGATTTGCCAAAGGTACTGTATGGCCTATTGGAAGCCTGAGACCCCAAAAATCCTTGAGAATGGGTCATTAGGAGAAAATGTTATTTAGAATAGGGGTGGTGATTCTTTGTGGAAAGGGTGTCAAATTCCCTATAAAACTGGAAGGAGGGCTAATTAGGCCTCTTCCTTATAGCCCTAAAATACAAAGCAACCCTCAAATCGGGTGATGACCCAACGAAGCCAATGCATTGAAAAGGTGTCAAATGCCTTAAAAAAATCTTGGAACTCATAAAATTCACTGTTGGAGTTTGGGAAAGAGTTGGAAGCCTAAAAGACTCTTATGAACCTATGTAAGGGCTAGTAGTCTGAGAGCAAAGCTTGTAATGTTGGTAGATGAGATAGTTTAACTTGGTGGGTAGGTTAGGTAGGTCAGGGGATCCTTGGAGGAATAAGGAATCCTATAGACCATTAGGGGTGTCAGAAGAACACTTGGATCCTAGAGAAGATTAGGGCATAGACTAAGCTAGTCTATCCTAGCCTCCCGATCAGATTGGTATCAGAGCCTCTTAAGGCTTGGGAAGTGCATAGTGGATGTTTCAACCATCAAAAGAATCAGTTGGATCATCACACAAGTAGAAAATGGTGACTAATGTAGAGCTTGCTAAGAAGGTGGAAGATCAGGAGGAAGCTAATAGACTCCTGCAGGGAAGATTGATGCAAATGGGGCAACTCTTGGATGATGTCCAATTAAAAGAAAATAAGGTGAAAGATAGGATGGAGGAGTAGGATGCTAAAGAGAAAGAGAAGACCATTGATGATGATGTACCTACACCTGATCCTCCAACTCAAGATGAGAAATTTCTTAAATCCCTAAAGGTTATCACAGGTAAGGCACTTGAAGGTGTCCCATTACTAACTGGCAGGATGGATACAGAGGTTGTAATGTAATGGATTGAAGGCATGGAGATCACTTTGAATATGAAGAGATCTCAGAGACACAGAAGGTCAAAGTGGCCAAGTCTAGGTTGAGAGGACAAGCTTTAACTTGGTAGAACTACTTGCAAGGTGAAAGAGAGAAAGAGGGAAAGAACCCAATCTCTAATTGGAAAGCAATGGTTAATAAGTGAAGGAAGCATACCTACCAGTAGATTATGAAATCCAGCAGCATAGGAGGAGATTTAATCTCAGACAGAAGGAGATGGATGTAGCCACCTACACTAAAGAGTTCCACAAGTTGAGCTTGAGATCCAAGATCAAAGAAGAAGAAAGCATTAAAGTGGCAAGGTATCTAAGCAGTTTGAAATGGAGCATAGCAAAGGAAATGAGTTTGTTTACTCCCACCATAGTACTTGGATGTTAGCATATGGCACAAAAGCTTGAAGATAAACAAAGAAGAAAGCAAGAACCTAACTCTAAGAGCTGAGGAAGAGGTAGAGATTCTAGAGGGGGTCAAAGAGGAGGTTCTAGTAGAGGTGGTGACTCAAGAAGCCAAGGGGAGAGTAGACTTTTGGAAAAAAGTTTAGAAATTAGTACAAGAGGATGTTTTGGTAGAGGAAGAGGTTCTCAAGGAAATAGAGGAAGAGGACCAAGAAGAAGTAGCTCCTACTTTGCCACTATGAAATGCTATCAGTGTGGACAGCTTGGACACCCTACCTATAGGTGTCCTAATAAACCATTAGTCTCAAATAATGAGAAGAGGGTAGCGTATACCCAAGAAGATAGCAGCATCTCATGAACTAATGAAGTCAGCAAGTTAGAATCAGAAATGGGTGAGAACTTGATGTTCAGGAGAGTACTCATAAGGCAGCCCAATCAAGGTGAACCAAAGCAAAGGAGGGCTCTTTTTAGAGGTAGGTGCAAGATACAAGGCAAGGTTTGCAAGGTTATTATGGATTTAGGGTCCACTAATAACATTATAGAAGAGGAAGTAGCAAAGAGACTTAAACTCACAAAGGTTCCCCATGCAAATCCATACAAGGTGACTTGGTTGAACCAAGAGCAAAGTGTGCTAGTTAATGAGTAGACATGGGTAGAGTTTTCCATTGGAGGCTATAAAGACAAAGTGCTTTGTGATGTCTTTCACATGGATGCATGCCATCTTCTATTGGGAAGACCTTGGCAATTTGATAGGAAGGTGATCTATGATGGCGAGGAAAACTCCATTTCTTTCAAGAAGGATGCGAGGACTTTCAAAATTCAATCCTTAATAGAGAATGAAGAGGGAACTTCTAAGACACCTAGTGTGTTGTTTAGTAGTGGTAAAGAGTTCCTACAAGAATTACATAATGAGGAGACCATAGGATGTGCTATCATGGTGAAGCCAAAGGAGGAAGACAAGAAGTTGCAGGTAGAAATGCCGTTGGAAGTGCAGCAAATGCTAAAAGAATTCAGAGATATAGTGAGTGATGGAACCCTTGCAACACTACCTCCAAGAAGGACCATAAGTCATCAAATAGAATTTGTATCCAGTGCATCTCTGCCTAACAAAGCAGCCTACAAGCTTACCCCAGATCAAAATAAGGAAGTGGCAAGACAAGTGCAAGAACTATTGGATCAAGGGCTGATCAAGAAGAGTATTAGTCCATGTGCATTGCCAGTGGTCTTAGCATCCAAGAAAGGAGGAAAATGGAGACTTTTTATAGACTCAAAAGCTATTAACAAGATCACTATCAGGTATAGGTTCCCAATTCCAAGAATAGAAGACTTGATGGATTGCTTAGGAGGTGCTATGTACTTCACTAAGTTGGATTTGAAGAGTGGTTATCACCAAATCAGAATTAAGGAGGGTGATGAGTGGAAGACCCCTTTTAAGACCACATATGGTTTGTATGAATGGCTTGTGATGCCATTTGGGCTTACCAATGCCCCAAGCATGTTCATGAGGTTAATGAATGAGGTCTTGAAGGACTTCACAGGCAGATTTGTGGTGGTGTATCTAGATGATATACTCATCTATAGAAAAACAAAAGTAGTGCATCTTGAGCACTTAAGGTTGATCAGAAGCTACCTGAAGAGAAATTAGCCATCAACTTGGAAAAGTGTGAGTTCATGCAGAAAGAGCTAGTTTACTTGGGATTTGTGGTGTCCAAGGGTACTCTGAAAATGGACCCAATCATAGTGGAGGCAATCTTGAATTGGCCTACCCCTAAAATAGGGATTGAAGTTAGAAGTTTTCATGGTTTGGCATAATTTTATAGAAAGTTTGTGAGGAACTTTAGTGGGATATGTGCACCAGTGCTTGACACCATCAAAGGAGGACTCAAAAAAAATTTCAAATGGACTGAGGCAGCTGAGAAAGCATTCCAAACATTGAAGCAAGAGGTAGCTACCAAAGCAATTCTACTCCTACCTACTTTTGACAAGTTGTTCACCATTGAATGTGATACAAGTGGTGTAGTAGTAGGGGGTGTATTGAGTCAAGAAGGAAGGCTTGTGGAATTCTTTAGTGAAAAACTCAATGAGGCAAAGAAGAAGTATTCAGCTTATGACTTGGAGTTGTATGCATTGGTACAATCTCTCAAGAAGTGGAGGCATTACCTTTTGCCAAAAGAATTTATGGTGTTTACTAATAATCAGGCTTTAAGCTATATAAACACTCATGAGAAGCTTAGTAATAGGAACTTGAAGTGGATGGAGTATCTCCAATCCTTTACCTTCACAATCAAGCACAAGAAGGGGCAACTCAACAAGGTAGCAGATTCCTTGAGTAGGAAGTTATTGACTGTCTGAGAGGTACAGCTACAAAGCAATGGAATAGAAAGTTTTAAAGACTTATATGAGGAGGATGAAGACTTCTCACAAGCCTACAAGGTGTGCCTAGAGTTTGAGAACCATTTTCATGGTGAGTTTTTAGATTACAACCTTCAAAATGGATTTTTGTTCAAAGGTAATCAGCTTTGTGTACCTAGAGGATCCATGAGGGAAAATATGATTCAAAAGAAGCATAATGGCAGCCTAAGTGGACATTTTGGTATAAACAAGACATTGGAGTTAGTACAGAGATACTACTTTTGGCCTAAGCTACCAAGGGATGTCAGGAGGTATGTAGAGCAATGTGGAGTATGTCAAAGAGCTAAAGGAGGTTCAAGCAATGCAGGACTCTATCAACCTCTACCAATTCCAAATAGGCCTTGGGAGTGTGTAAATATGGACTTTGTGGTTGGACTCCCTAAAACTAAATTAGGTATGGATAGCATCTATGTTATTGTTGACAGGTTCTCTAAAATGAGTTGTTTCATTCAATGTAGAACTACTCATGATGCAAGCTATGTAGCACATCTCTTCTTCAAGGAGATAGTTAGGATCCATGGACTTCCTTTGAGAATTGTGTTAGATAGGGACAACAAGTTCATGGGCCATTTTTGGAAAACCTTATGGAAAAGGTTGGGAACTAATCTCTCTTTCAGTTTAGCATACCATCCTCAAATTGATGGTCAAACTGAATTCATCAATAGGGTGCTTGGTAACTTGCTAAGGTGTTTGACAAAGGAGTATGGGAAGACTTGGGATCTTGTGATATCTCAGGCTGAATATGTTTACAATGATAGTGTAAACATGACCACAAGAAGAAGTCCTTATGAGATAGTCTATGGAAGACACCCTAGAGGAGTGTGTGAGTTGAGAGACTTAGGTTCTATGGAGTTGAAGAGTGGACAAGCTGAAGATTTCACTCAAACTATCAAGGAGGTTCAAGAGCAAGTGAAGAAGTCTATTTTGGAATCCACTCATAAACTCAAAGCTAAAGTGGATGAAAAGAGGAAGCAAGTATAGTTTCAGATTAGGGACTATGTCATGGTCCATCTTAGCAAAGCAAGGATACAGAAGGGCATGCCCACCAAGCTACAGATGAGGAGAGTAGGCCCATGCAAGATTCTAGCCAAATATGGAGAGAATGCCTACAAAGTGGACTTTCCATCAAACTTAGCCATCTCACTAGTGTTTAATGTTGCAGACTTGATTAGATTCAAAGGAGATATCAGTCAACAAGGTACAGCTCAACCAAAGGTACTACAAGACATTGACACCAATGCAATGCCCAAGAAGAAGCCAGCCAAGGCCGAGAAGGTTTTGGAATCCAGAGTGAAGAAGACCACAAGGCATCAAGTTTACATGGAGAAACTGATCAAATGGAAGGATCAGCTTGAATCTAAAGTCACCTGGATTAAGGAAGGATAGTTCAAGAAGTTTGGTATTGATTTGGCTCTTCTTGACTCCAAAGTGCCTTAGTTATGTTGAGGGGGAGTATGGTGCAGGAGCACCCTTCTAAGGGCTCCAACCTTCTAGTTTTTGTTGTGTGAACTTCTTGCATGAAGTATGTAATTAGAATAAGAGCATCAAGCTCATTTTGTGTGTCTAGGCCTAGTCTATGTCCTAGAAGTTTAGATGGTCTTTCCTATGTAAATGGCACATTGATTCAAGGAATGTTGTCATCTTGAAATCAGTGCTTTGATAGGAGGCTTGGAGTCTTAGGTTAGTTTGGTTGAATTTGAGCACATGTGAGTGCTTTAGGAGGCTTTCATTAGAGGTCATTGAATAATGGAGGCAAGGTTGTTTTAGGCAACAAAAGTTGCTTAAAAGTTGTCAGTAACTTTTAAAAGTTGCTAAGAAAATTTTTCATTAATGTAACCTAACCTAACCTCAGTATCTAAGAAGCCCTAACCTCACACACATACCGAGGAGAAGTCTATATTAGGCTTGAAAAACCCTAATGTAAAGGTTGGTATTCCTATTGTATGGTCTTAGTATGGAAGACCAGTTTGAATGTTGCTGGAGCAAAATAGTCACTGTTTTAGACTGTTGGAATGTGAATATTTGGAGTTTGGTGTGAAAATTTGTTGGAGTATTTAATTTTTGTGTGTTTTACCTTCATTTTTATGCATTAGATTAGCTTCTAAAGGTTTTGGTTTGTTTTAGTTTGTGTTCTCTCATTTTCTTAGTGCTCTGCTAGTTTTGGAGAGCTTTGTACATATGGGCCTGTAGCTCTTGATTCCACCATGGAAACACCATGGAACTATGGAGTCTAAGAATAGAGACCCCAACCTATAATACTATGAAATCAGGGCCCCAAAAAATAAGAGCAAACAAGATTTTGACAAAGCCCTAGGCAAGCTTGACATTTCCCAGCTAGGAGCAGTCAGCAGACAAAGTGCTCCAGGTGATAGAGGAAGGAGTTCCAAGACTCATCCTTTTGAGGAAGTGAAGAGGAGTGTTTGAAGGTTTATTATTATGAAGGAGAAGGTTTGAAGATCCTTGGAAAGGTATTGTTGAAGACCAGGATAGTGAAGAGTCCCCCAAACCCTTAAAACCCTCAGATTTTCCAAAGGTACTGTACGGCCTGTTGGAAGCTTGAGACCCAAAAAATCCTTGAGAATGGGTCATTAGGAGAAAATGTTCTTTAGAATAGGGGTGGTGATTCTTTTTGGAAAGGGTGTCAAATTCCCTATAAAACTAGAAGGAGGGCTAATTAGGCCTCTTCCTTGTAGCCCTAAAATACAAAGAAACCCTCAAATCGAGTGATGAACCAACCAAGCCAATGCATTAAAAAGGTGTCAAATGTCTTAGAAACATCTTGGAACTCATAAAATTCACTACTAGAGTTTGGGAAAGAGTTGGAAGCCTAAAAGACCCTTATGAGCCTATGTAAGGGCTAGTAGTCTGAGAGCAAAGCTTGTAATGTTGGTAGATGAGATAGTTTAACTTGGTGGGTAGGTTAGGTAGGTTAGGGGATCCTTGGAGGAATAAGGAACCCTATAGACCATCAGGGGTGTTAGAAGAACACTTGGATCCTAGAGAGGATCAGGGCATAGACTAAGATAGTCTATCCTAGCCTCCCCATTAGTGCCTTATGACATATCACCTCAGCACCTAAATCAAATGAAGTATCACCCTGTAATGGATCTAGATCACCACCACCTATGCAGTGCTCTACTACAAGTACCTCCTTAGTATTACCAACACTACCTAAATTACCGCCCTCTCCCCTAGTCCATCTCTATGAACTTGTAGGCCTATTTGCTATAGAACTAGTGGGACAAGGGGGCCTCATCTATCCTATTGGTCTCTGGGGAGGAGCCATCACTCTCAGCCTTGGAGGTGTGTGGTGCAAAATTGGAGCCTTTGTAAGTCTCAAGCCCTATCTCATTAGAGGTCCAGTAACATCCATAGCCTCCTCCATGGAAGGTATCAGCTTTGTGGGATCAGAGAACCTCTAGATTAGGTGATCTAAAAGCCATGATATAAAGCCATCTATCACTCTATCATCAATGACCTATGGTCTATACTCCCAGTCCATGCCAACAATACCACTGTACTCTTGTGAACACAAGGCATAAGAAAGCCTCACGGTCCATCCAAGGCCAAGCTCACGGGATATTTGAGCATAAGTGGCATAATCCAGAGGAGCATCTTGCACTCATCCATACTGTCACCACACCCTAGTAATAATAAATCACTCAATTATAGAGGATGATCATCCAATCAATACATGACTCTGGAAGAAGAAACTAAACTACTCTTGTGTAGTAGGCCAAGGCTCAATATCTACACAAGACCTCCATCATACAAATGTCATATTATCAAGGCACCATCTCTAGTACTCTACATGGCCCATGCAAACCTATGTGACATATCCATCATAAATATAAATAACAGGCTCCTGTGGCTGTCGTTGTGACTGGCACACTGGTCTCAAAACTAGGATATGCTCCCATGCCTAGATCTATAGAACTAAAGCACCACCATTAAAAGACTTGCTCTCCTGATACACTACCTCATGCATCTTGGAGAATATGTGGGATAATAAACACTCACCCTAGGCTAACTCAGAAGGAGTTGCCATCAGACGTGCTACCATTGGTGCCCAACCCATCAATAGACCATTCTGCTGATGGTCGGACATAATAATACCTCCTATCATCCCAACAAGGATGCACTCTAATCTATGGGTTTGACCATAGTGTTGTACCAAGGTCTCCCAGGAAATAGAACCAGTCAGCTATGTATCATCTCTGAAAAGACATCTGAATACTAGTAAACTAGAGTTCCCTAAACTCACATACGCTAGATGCTAACCTGAATGGAAGGGAATGCGTAGTATATGGTATACATCCTCTAATGTAACAGTGATCTCCCAATTCGGCAAGTGGAAAGTCTGGGTCTTAGAATGAAATATCTCTATCAAAGTAGTCAATAGTCCATGATTTACCCTAATATCGAGTAAATGAATCAGATACTTGAATCTGCATGAAGCAAGATGAACTCTCATAGGATCAAGCAATGAAACACAAATTCTCTACGTAGCGGAATGTGAGATACACACATGAACATTAGGAGATGTGACCTACATAACATAGAATTTGGTTGAAAAATAGGCTACAAATATAGGAATTGAATAGTTTACTATTTTAGAAGGTAGATCAAAGACTCGGTAATCAGGCTAAAAGATCAGAAAATTCAAAAATTTGACCTAAAAATGAGTTTTGGGCTCATTGTTTTTCAAACAACAAAGTAGACTGGCATTGAAACTCGTACAAGTTTTCCCCAGTTACCATATGACAAACAATTATGATACAACACTATATATCTCTTTTTACAAGTTATGAGGGACCCGATGAAATGTGGTATGACTCTTGGGTCCCTCTCATACGAGTCTTGGTGGATAGTGATACGACAACCTAACTAGAATTGAAAATTTGTACGAGCCCAGAAGGATAGTCATATGAGTTTCCATGCATGTGAAAATTCAAAATTGAAATTGTATGAAAAATATGATAAAAATGCTATAAATAAAGAAAAATTGACTTTTCAGAGAGGCACAGAGGTCCACTTACCGGATGTCCATATTGTCGAGGTCTTTGATGCCTCTAGCTGCGCTCAAAATAGTGAGAAGACATAAGTACCTTTATTTCTACCATTTTCTCACTCAGAGGGCTCCACAAGGTTTCAAAAGTCAATGGTGAAAATGAATTGAAAATGACCCTTCCGGCCTTTATATAGCTTTTGACCTAATTTTCAAAAGTGCTTTGTTTTTCACAAAAATTGCAACCCTAGCTAATTTCGACATTCTGAATCCATTTTTGGGATCAAAATTGAAATTTGAGATCGTTTACTATGTCAAAATTGTGATTTAAAATTTTTGGACCCAAGATGTCTAACTACTTGCATAACCGACCTTCAATCATCACAGAAATCTAGAATTCAACTTAACTGATTATCTTACATCAAACTATCAAAATTTCAACTTGGTCAACTATGGTCAATTCATGGTCAAACCTAGTCAAACTTAGTCTTTTGGACCTCCAAACAATGTAGAACACATTCTCGAACGTGTATAACCACTTCTCAAATCAATTAACATGCTTCTAAACCATTTAACGCTAACTTTTCTTGTCAAATTTCAATTTTAATCCCAAAGGGGCATGGTATTGCATATCATTCAAGTCTTTAAATCTAAATTTGTAATCAATCTTTCCTCAGTAATCAAGACAACAACCATGTCTAGTTATTGATTCATCTAAACTCCTCATCGCTTGGGGCAAATCTATCATCTCTTGGGGCATATCAGATTCATCAAGATCCATATCAATCTGATATCCTAATCTATCTTGTAAACTGTAATAGATTTTCATAACCATTGGTTCATTAGTGTTATTTCCTTGGTTCTTCATAATTGATAGGTTCAAGATGTGATACCAATATGATTCATACAAGGACATTGAAGTCTGGAATCAGTCACTCACTTCTTTGCAATCATAAGGTTCAGAATTAGGCATTTTGGCACTTTTTCATAATCACCAGTTCATTGTTGACATAGCTAACATCATCTTGATTCTTTGTCATTCTGGGCCTGGGTCGGTATCTCTTTTTCCAATATTTCAATCAGTTTCTATCTCAGAATTGGTTAATCTTTCAAATCAGTTTCATACATCTTTATCATACACAGACTATTCTTTGAACCACTACACTTTGCATAGTGATTCAAAGAGGGGCAAAATGTAATACCCCAAAAATGGGCTATAGGTTCATTAACCTCCTACATCAACAAATCAAAGGAAATCGATATCAAAGTCCTAACCTAAGGAACATTTGCACATTATCAAATTTAATTGATTATCCTAAATTCTGCATCGGGGAATATTCCTAGAAATATTCCTAATTTTATCCTAATTATCTTTAATTTAATAATTATTTGGTGATAAATCATATTTATCCTAAAGTTTTATTAATTGAATATTCTGAATATTTAATTAATCAGATTTAATACTACCATTTAATTATTTAATTACATTTAATTATATTTATTCCTAAATTGTATTATTTAATTTTGACAATAAAATAAAAAATCTTATGACTAATTGATTAAATTCTTATTTAATTAATTAAAGTCAATTGTCAATATTTAATAATATAGTTTTTGAATGAAGTTTGATTTAATGATTGATTAACCCATAAATCAATTGTTTTAATTCAAAAATCAGTTAAATTGAGAATAAATCACTTTAACTTTTTAATTAATTTATAATTAAATCATGCACAATTAGAAAAGCAGGCAACTAGAAATTAACAATCAATTTTAAAATTGAAACTCAACATCTGATTATGAGTTGAGGTTTGATCTAAACTCTATTTTGAGTAAAACTCTACTTTTGCATGATTTTTGTGAGTTAATTATCTCTAATTTCTTGATAACTCAAAAATCAACCTGAGTTTATCAAGAGTGATTTATGGCTTTTCTCCTGCATCCTCAAAGCCCTAGATTTCTATAAAGTCAAGGCTCAACTCTTCATTTTTATCAACACTCAAATTTGCACAATTACTCTGGCAAATTAGCGATTGAAGGATTGAACACTTGCGACAGGTGATTTGTGAGATCTTTCATAGTTGATCATTGGCTTTTGCATATTTTCATATCATAGATTTCATACTCATCCATAGCATTCGTAGATGAAATCTACATTCCATTTCATTCATATAGCTTAGATTCATATAGATTTCATATTATTTCATAGAAAATACAAAAATATAGTTTAATCTGCATTCATAGTCTTTCCTAATTTTGCATTCAAATCCTTCATTTAGGTGTTGCATTGTCACTGGTCTCGGTCTAATCTGAGAGTATCATACTCACACCTACTAGAAGGCAATAAATTTCTTGGTTAGCATAGTTTCAATTTCATTGCATGATTTTGGTTTTTGTTAACCTCTAATGTTTTACTAAAGTGTTGTGCCTATAGCTAGGTACAAAATTCACACACACACAACCCTTCACATACTGCCATGCATTGGAATTTTTGTTCCCCTATTACACCCATTGTGTTGGAATCAAAATTGGCACTTCTGTTGCCAGCTCATCCCAATCCCATAGCGACCCAGAAATAATCTTAGCCTCCACCCTCTCTTCTATTAAGATCGACAACCAAGGCTATGGTGAGTACAGCCTAAATGATACATTTACAGTAGGGGCCCTACCACTTGATCCACATATGCAAGGGCACCTAAGCCACCAAAGCAAGCCTACTCAAGCCAATCATGAAATCAAGAAGCTGGGTCCATTAACTTTTGTCTCCTATGGAAATATAAATAGTCTAGAGATGGACCCTGACATCAACAGGTGACTGTACAGAGATCCCCCACCTCCTAACACTAAGCTCCTTAGTTACTTCAAGGAGAAATATCCTTCATCAATAAAGTATACCACAAAGAAATGGAAATATCAAGGTGGTAGTCTAGGACCACAAGAAGGTGGTAGAAAAGATCCAATAGAGGCCTCACAAAATCCTAAACATCAAGGCCTTGGATTTAATACCTCTCACCTATGCATAAAAGAACCTAATACTACAATTGGGGGAACTAATCCACCCAACATCACCCTCTTGAATATCCAGGATGACCTTGTAGAAATGGAAGACATCCACAAAGAGGAAGAAAATAAATCCTATGATGACATCTTAAATGATGATACCCTCCTGGGCACTTTTGTCCTCCATCAAGTTGCCATAAATGTCATTGAACTTCCCCTCATCCATCCTGAACTCATAGACTGGGATCAACCAAGCATCATGCATATCGATGAGTTCCAAAGCATAGAAGCACTCCTAAGATTCATGGGAGCATCAGGCCAGCAATCAGATCGACATCAAGAATCAACTCATGTTTGCAAGCTTGACCCTAAGGAATACTTTGGGGAAGAGGCAAGCTTTAGCCACAAAATTGAAAAAGAAAAAGAAAAGAATGGGTCCTTATGTGAAAACCCCTCTAGGGTGCATTCTAACTCTAAAAAGGTAAAAATAAAGGGTGTATCTTTTGGGGAAAACTTCTCTGAGGTGCTAGAAGATGAGGACTTGCCTCTTCCCCCATCTAGGACTATCAGCTAGAGAAATCATCAATCCTCATCGAGGAAACAAAGATAGTCAATTTGGGCACAAAATAATACCAAAGGATCACTAACAATCACAACATCTTTGACTGAAGCAAAAGAAATGGCTTTCACAATGCTCCTCCAAGAAGCTACCATCAATTTTGCATGGTCATATGCACACATGTTGGGGCTTGATCCAAATCTAGTTGTTCACTATCTTGCAATGGACCCTAATGTCAAGCCAGTAAAGTAGAAGCTACAAAAATGCATCCTAAGATAGCTCTATTAGTATAGGAAGAACTAGAAAAGCTCTTACAAGAAAAAATCATTAGAGCTATAGACTATTTAGAGTGGATCTCTAGTATGGCACCTATCACTAACCCTTTCAGAGAGATAAGAATTTGCACAGACTTCTAAGACTTGAACAAAGCATGTCCAAAGGATGATTTCCCCTTGTCCAACATTGACATGATAGTGGATTTCACAATAGGCCATGAGATGTTATCACTCATGGATGGCTTCTCAGGGTACAATTAGATCAAAATAGAAGAAGAAGACCAACACAAAACAATGTTCACAACACTATGGGGTACCTTATGTTACAATATGATGCCATTTGGGCTAAAGAACGTAGGAGCCACCTATCAGTGAGAAATGAAAACCATCTTCCATGATATGATACATAAAACCCCGGAAGACTATGTGGATGATATCCTTGCAAAATCCAAGACATGATGTGAACACCTAGACATCCTTGAAAGTATGTTCGATCATTTACATTATTATGGTGTAAAGCTAAATCCAAAGAAGTGTGTCTTCGGTGTAACATCTGGAAAGATACTAGGCTTCATCATATCACAGTGTAGCATAGAGATTGATCCTAAAAAGGTCAAAGCCATAAAAGAAATTCCTCCTCCCAGAACACTCAAGCAACTTAGAAGATTACAAGGAAAATTGTAATCAGTGGGTTGTTTCATATCATAGTAGGCAGATAAGTGCCAACCTTTCATATATCTACTCTGCAAAGACATAAGCTTCAAATGGGATCCTATCTGCTAAAAAAGATTTGAGAAGCTAAAAGAATATTTGGCCAACTCTCCCATCCTGGTACTGCTAGTCTCAGGATTCCCTCTGATCCTATACATCTCTATAACTACTACAGCACTAGGGGAACTCTTAGCACAACTTGATGACAACAACAAAGAGTGAGCCATCTATTATATCAGTCGAACTCTTGTCGGCTATGAGCTCAATTAATCACCAATGGGGAAAGCATGCCTCATAGTGGTCTTTGCCACTCAAAATTTTAGACATTACATGCTTAGCCACACAATCAAGATCATCTCAAAGGTGGACCCACTCAAGTATCTTTTATCAAGGAAAACTCTCACAGGCCGAATGGAAAAGTGGGTCATGTTGTTAAGTGAATTTGATGTTGGATATTGCTAATGCATGGGGAGGTGATTGAGACATTTAATAGGTTTAATCATTATGTTACTGAATGGGCACTCATACTATTGTCATCTATGTTTTGTCACTGATGTCAACATATGTTTATGTGAGGAAAACAGACTAGTTATCACAATATACATACACTGTATAGATGTTTTAGATGCTGAAAAGATAGATGAGAGTTCAAGAGGATGTTGTGACCTTATATCCAAGATTGCATCATGTAATGATGCATATTGGATAAGCTACAAATGTTTTGGTGAAGATTGGTCAATGGGCTGTAATAGTGAGAAATGATAGAGTTAGTCTTTTTATTTTGTGTATAGCTTATAGGTGATATGGAATCACTACATGCGAACTTCAAAGATGAAAGATAGAGTATTGAAGAATGTTCTATGAGTTGTGTAAGGTATGAAAGATAGGATGATGTCAGTTGTGGTGTGTAATCTGGAAGGTGATCTTTTTGGAAGCTGACTATAGAGATGTAGTGTGTATGATGGATGGTGAACTTAAATTAAGGATGTCGATATACTTGTTCTAGATACTGTGTGTATCTTAGCAAGGGTTTATGTAATTGTTTTTAATTAAGAAAGCCTTATGGGCCAACCTATTCATGAGAATTGTAATGAGGTATAAATAAAAGGTCTTTTCTCTGGAAAAGATATGGATGGATAGAAGATGATATAGAGAGGTTGTGAAAGCTACAAGATTGTGTATGTTGTATGTAGAGTAGAGGTTTGTTGGTGGACTTCATTGGAACTGATCAAGCAAAGATAGTTGTTACCAAATAGTTCAAAATATTGTGTATTTCTTCATATACACCTGTGTTGCGAACAGTGAGTTCTGAAGGTGGACTTAACCTTCTTTAGGTAGTGAGCCTTGGGCAGTGAGCTCTCCCTTTTGTTCTTGACTCCTAATAGGGTCTATCCTCTAAAAATAACTATGTACTGTAATGTTTTAATAAGCTCCTAATAGGGCTATATCTTCTAACAAGGATAACTATACTCTCAGTACATCATTTGTGGGTGCTAATTCCCATTGGGGTTTTTACCTTTAACAGGATTTCCCTGAGACCAAAATATTGTGCTATTGTGTTGGCATTCATTGTGTTCATTAGATATGATATTGCTACTACTTAAAGTTTAAAGTTTAATAATTTGTCATAAAACTGATTCCCCCCCCTTCAGTTGTATTGTGGACTTTTATTCCTAACAATTGGTATTGGAGCAAGTGGTCCTTAGAGAGAAATATTAACAGCTTGAGGTGATTTTGGAGATGGCATTCTATAGGAAGGATAGTCTAAAATTTGATCTTGAAAACTTTCATAGTTGGAATAACAAAATGTGAACTTGCCTATTTTGTTTGGGGATTGACTATTGGTTGATTACAAGGAACAAGGTGGCTATAAAGTCAAAAGATGAGCTACCAACAACTACTGAGGATGAAAAGAAGATATTTTCACTTAACATGATTGCAAGAGAAGCACTAATCAGCACACTCTCTGAAGGAGAGTTTACTGAAGTTAAAGATTTGGATTTGGCATACCTAATTTGGGAAAGATTAGAAGCACTATATGAGGGAGACAAGTATACCAAACAAGCAAAGTTACAAAACTGGAAGACAAAGATGGAGAAGCTACTGCTGCTACAGAAGGAGAAGAACTTATTGAGGCAGAAAGTGAAAAAGAGGCTTGTGATGCTAGCACAAGTAAGGCTACTGAGACTCCTAAAACATTGAGGTATGTAAAAAATAACCATCCTGAAAATCAAATTATTGGCAACACCAATCAAGGAGTACTAACTATATCAAGGGTTAGAGAAGAAATTTGTTTGATTTCTCAAGTTGAACCAAAAACTACAGATGAAGCATGTAGAGATGAATCTTGGATAAATGATATGAAGGAAGAGTTAAATTAGATAAAGAAGAATGACACTTGGGAATTGGTTCCTAGGCCTAAAAAAAAATGTAATAGGAATGAAATGGGTTTTTAGAAATAAAATGAATGAAGAAGGAACTGTTGTAAGAAACAAAGCAAGACTAGTATGTAAAGGATATTCATAGCAAGAAGGCATAGACTTTGAAGAAACATTTTCTCATGTTTCTAGAGTAGAGGTAGTAAGATTTTTCTTGGCTTATGATGCACATAAAACTTCAAGGTGTATCAGATGTATGTGAAATTTGCATTTCTGAATGGGGATCTTGAAGAAGTATATATAGAACAACCTGATGGATTTCATCTATGCAAAGATAGAGACATGGTGTGCAAGTTGAAGAAAGCTTTTTATGGGCCGAAACAAGCTCCTAGGGCTTGGTATACAAGGCTAGACAAATACCTACTTCAGCTCGGATTCAGAAAAGGTAATACTGACAGTAATTTGTATTTAAGAAATAGTGAAGATAGAATCTTGATAATAGAAGTCTTTGTTGATGATATTATCTTTGGAGGTAATGATAACCTATGTAAGAAAATTTATAAGGAAATGGAAACTAAATTTGAGATGTCCATGATAGGAGAAATGAAATTCTTTCTTGGATTACAAATAACTTAGAATGAGAATGGTATCTTTATTTCTCAGACTAAGTATCTCAAAGAATTGCTAAAAAAGTTTGGAATGGAAGACTGTAAACTAGTAGGAACACCTATGGTGACTGGTAATAGTTCTTGCTAACAATTGATGATGAATCAAAGAATGTTTTTCAGACCTTATATAGATCAATGGTTGGAGGGTTACTATATCTGACCCACACTAGACCAGATATTGCTAATGCTATTGGAATTGTGGCTAGATATCAAGAAGAACCCAAAGAATCACACCTAGCTACTATAAAAAGGATATTGAGATATCTGAAAGGAACCATAGACTATGGCTTATAGTATGACATAAATGATAGCTTTGAAATTCATGCTTATACTGATGGTGATTGGGAAGGAAATATTGATGACAAAAAAAGTACTAGTGGTGGTGCATTTTTCCTTGGGAAAAAGTTGGTTTCTTGGCTAAGTAAGAAACAAGATTGTATAGCACAATCTACTGATAAATTAGAGTATGTTGCTGCTGCCATAAATTACACTCAGATTGTTTGGATGAAACAAATGTTGATAGACATTGGAGTAACTTTTGATGAGCCCGTGGTTATCCATTGTGATAACACCAGTACGGTGAATATGTCAAATAATCTAGTAATGCACTCTAACACTAAACATATTTCTATCAAGTATCACTTCTTGAGAGACAAGGTGGTAGAAAAGGAAATAAAATTAGAATATATTAGTATAAAAGAGAAGATTGCAGAAATCTTCACAAAGCCACTGCCAAAAGATACCTTTGAATATCTCAGAGGTATGATGGGGGTTTAGGCCCCTCCTAGTTAGAATTAAATGAGGTAGAGATGCATCAGTCTAGGGTTTTTCAGAGCCTTATCATAATCTGGACTCAATGTAGGGATCTACTCCTCAGGGGGAGTGATCGTGGAAGAAAGATGTTAGAAAGAAGTTGATGACTCATGGCACCATTTTCCATTATTGTCAAAGGGGGAGTGTTTCTATGAGAAAATCCCCATTGTATGGGGAGATTGTTTGGTTGTAGAACTAGTTGCAGAGCTTTGGATTGATATAACTTTGGGATGATGGATTTTCCCATATGTTGACATCAATGCCAAATGGGGAGATTGTTGGATATTGCTAATACATGGAGAGGTGATTGAGACATTTAATATGTTTAATCAATATGTTACTAAATGGGCAATCATACTGTTGTCATGTATGTTTTGTCACTGATGTCAACATATGTTTCTATGAGGAAAATAGTTTGGTTATCAAAGTGTATGGACATTGTATAGATGTTTCAAATAGTGTGAAGATAGATGAGAGTTCAGGAGAAGGTTGTGATCTTATATCCAAGATCACATCATGTAATGTTGCATATTGGATAAGTTACAGATGTTTTGGTGAAGACTAGTCACTGGACTATAATAGTAAGAAATGACAGAGTTAGTCTATGTATTTTGTGTATAGCTTATAGGTGATATGGAATCAGTGCATGAAAAATTTAGAGATGAAAGAAAAAGTATTGAAGAATGTTCTAGGAGCTATGCAAGGTATAGAAGACATGATGATGCTAGTTGTGGTGTGTAATCTGGAAGGTGATCTTTTTGGAAGCTGACTATAGAGATGTAGTGTGTATGATGGATGGTGAACTTAAATGAAGGATGTCCATCCTTAATTGTTGTAATGTAATAATTTTATACTTGTTCTAGATACCATGTGTATCTTAGCAATGGTTTATGTAATTGTTTGTAATTAGGAAAGCCTTATGGGCTGACCTATTCATGAGAAATGAGGTATAAATAAAAGGTCTTTTCTCTGGAAAAGATATGGATGGATAGAAGATGATATAGAGAGGTTGTGAAAGCTACAAGATTGTGCTTTTTGTATGTAGAGAAGAGGTTTTTTAGTGGAATTCATTGGAACTAATCAAGAAAAGATAGTTGCTACCAAAAATTTCAAAAGATTGTGCATTTCTTCATAGACACTTGTGTTACGAATAGTGAGTTTTGAAGGTGGACTTAACCTTCTTTGGGTAGTGAGCCTTGGGTAGTGAGCCCTCCCTTTTGTTCTTGAATCCTAACAGGTTGTGTCCTCTTACAAGGACTATGTATTGTAATGTTTCAATAAGATCCTAACAAGGCTATATCTTCTCACAAGGATAACTATACTCTTAGTACATCATTTGTGGGTGTTAATTCCCACCAGGGTTTTTACCTTTAACAGGCTTTCCCTGAGACCAAAATATTGTGTTATTGTGTTGGCATTCATTATGTTCATTAGATCTGATATTTTTTCTACTTAAAGTTTAAAGTTTAATAATCTGTCATACAACTAATTCACCCCCCTCTCATTTGTAGTGTGTTGCTATTCCTAACATTTGATATCCAGTACATAGACTGAAAAGCAATCAATGGGCAAGTCATTATTGATCAGCTAGTAGAAGCATCCCTGGTGTATGCATATCCACTAATCATGGAGTTTCTTGATGAATATCTATACATGATCAAAGAGCAACCAGCATGGAAGCTATACTTTCATGGCTCCTACACATCACATGATTCAAGGGTAGGAATCCTATTTCTCACCCCTCAAGGTGACTATATCCCTAAATCAGTCAAATTGGGATTCTCTTGCACCAAAAATATTGCAGACTATGAGGCACTCATCTCAGGCATCAAAATAGCTATCTAGTAGAACATCATAGAACTACAAGTGTTTGGAGATTCATAGCTGATAATCAAGCAAGTCCTAGACAAATTCTAGATGAAGGATGCAAAGCTTCTACCCTATAAGGAACTAGTGGACAGATAGAAAGAGCACTTCCTGAGTCTACAGTTTACATAGAAACCAAGGCTTCAAAATAAAGTTGTCGATGCAATGGCAACCATTGGATCCTTGCTTGAAATCCCTCAAGATTTATCACAGTATGAATTCTTAATTGAGTAGCTACACATGCCTTCTTATAAGAACATCGATTTAGAAATGGTGTATGTCTTGGTTGGTCCTCAGTCCCCATGGTACCACAAAATTCATGCATATCTTAAAAATGGTATCATATCTCCCCATCTCACAAACACCCAATGCCAAAACCTAATTCATAGAGCTTCCACTACACTCTTGTAGCCAACACCCTTTATCATCAAGGATATCACAACATCCTTTCTAGGTGTTTAGATTCAAATGAGGCCATCATGGCTTTACAAGAGGTTCATGCTAGAATTTGCGGTGCCCACACAAGTGGCATGGTCCTAGAAAAGTAGTTGCTTAGAGTTAGGTATTACTGGCCAATAATGGAGTATGATGCCTGTGAATTCATCAAGAAATGTTTACCATGTCAACAACATGCCAATCCGATTCATGCTCCAGCTCAAGACTTGCATCCCATTACACCACCTTGGCCATTTTCATGTTGGGGCTTCGACCTCGTCGACTTAATCACTCCCCTTTCCTTTGATGGACACAAATATATCATAATAGCCATATAATACTTTACAAAGTGGGTTGAAGCAATTCTTCTCATCCTCACTACTAGCATCCAGATATCCAAGTTCATCTTATAACATATTGTTTGTTGCTTCGACATCCCATCCACCATCTTCACAAATTATGGCACACATTTTGAAAACCAACATGTGGATGATCTATGTGCTAGACTCCACACCCACCATGGATTCTCTAGCCCATACTTCCCCCAAGAAAATGACCAAGCTGAGGCAACCAACAAAACCATCCTCAAAATCCTCAAGAAGGTTGTCAATGATTTTAGTCGTGACTGGCACCTCCAAATAAATCTTTCCCTTTGGGCCTATCATACTCCTTATCACACTCCCATAGGCACCACCCCATATTCCCTTGTATATGGTGTGGAAGTTGTCTTACCCATCAAGGTTGAGCTTCCTTCATTGCATGTCTCCATGAAGAACTATACCACATATGAAGACCATCACGTGGCATGCCTCACACAACTTGATCTACTAGATGAAAAGAGGCAGCAAGCATATTATCATCTAGTTTTTTACCATAATTGACTCAAAAGGAGCTATTACAAAAAGGTCCATCCAAGACAATTCCAAGTGGTCGACATGTTCCTCAAGGAAAATCAGAAAGTGCAAGCACATCGAGAGAAAAAAGGCAAGTTTGAACCTACTTGGTTGGGTCCCTATATTGTCATAGTATGCTTGGGCTCTGGAGCCTATCATCTATCAACACTAGAAGGTGAGCCCCTGAATGATCCTATCAACATCATACATCTAAAGAGGGTCTATGCTTGAACTAGATCCTATTAAATCTAGAAAATCCAAGAAAATTGGACAAATCCAGGAAAATACAAAAACATCAAAAAAGGAAAAAAAATAAAGAAAAATAATCATCCAATGGTGAAAACTTGGCAATATAAGTGTCTTGGACAAGTATGTTGGTGAAAACTTGGAAACAGGTGCCATACATAGTGGACTGGGTCATTATCTATCAAACTCCCATCTCCCACCCATCCCTATCCCAATCCTAGTCCTCTTTATCCAATCCCCATCACCACCATCCCAATCCTAGTCCTCTTTATCCAATCCCCATCCCCACCACCAGCCCTTTACTCCCAAGGTGTTCTATCCTCAAGCCTATCCCATATAGCAATCTAGTACTATCCCCAATCCTGAGCTTCATGTATATATCCTATATAGAGAGATCATCCTATCCCAATCCCTGAGATCTTGTAAATATCTATTTTCAATATCTCTTCATCCATTGTACATATCATCACATCTTGTTGTACATATCCTCATCAGTCCTATAGTAGCATTTGATTAGATAACTTGTCCCACCCAGCCTCGTACTTTAGAAACATCTTTTTTTGACTATCCTTGATCACATGATTATCCTTGATTCATCATTTTTCAATGAACAACACAACATTATCCTCATCAACTAGGTCCTTGAGGATGTATCCTTCCTCCATCTTCAATCAACTGGGTCTATGTAGGATGTATCCTTCCTCACATTCCCACCTAATCTTCCCTCCATCAATAAAATCAATCCTTCTCCTTAGCAAAGGATGTTTTGTGGATTTATCACTTTGGTCTTGGATTTTGTCCTTTAGATCTTGTTACTCTTTTACGGCTTCTCTTTTTTCCTCCCCTCAAAGTCACCACGATCCTTTATATCATGGAGTGTTGTGAATAAGGGAAATCTAGGGAAAGGTCTTTTGATCTTTTGCTTCTACCTGTGAGTCAGTTAGACATGAATCTTGCATGTTTCACATGTGATCTTTTGGGTTACATGGTGCACTTGGGAAGTGTCATTTGTTTGTGGCTTCTCTAGCATCATTTCTACCATGAATCCTCTTGGGTTCATGCATGATGTTGGGGCAGCCCTTTCATGTCTTTTTTCATCATTCCTCTGCAACGCTAGTGTCAAGGCCTTGTGTTCCCAGTAACCTTGGTAGGTCTCTAGTATTGATATATCAAACTAGGTTGTGCTCTCCATATTTAGACAAGGAGCTTCCCAAATCCCCCTCATTCGGCATCATATAGATTAATCTTACATCTTGCATCCTTCATCTAGCTTCATCCTGCATCTTGCATCTCATTATCTTGCATTCATCCATTTTTTCTCTTGAAAGGATGTTTTTTTATTCCCCCCTTCTCATCTTTCTTCATCCTTTCCCTTCCTTTCTATGATCTTTTCGAGAAAATGCCATAAAGTTTCCTCTTTGCATTATTTTCTCGAGGGGGCACAACCCCTTATCTTCTATTCAAGCCCGAGGCATCTTATTTTTCTTGTCTTTAATGCCATGCCACTTGTGGCATCGCATCAAAGAGTGGAAAAATGTAGACACCTAAAATCCCTTTGCCAAATAAAAATATTTTATTTTGCAAAAATTCCTGTTGACATCATCATTAATTAATTAATTAATTAGTTTTTATGCCATTATCCTCTCCTATTTTAATTAAAAAAATTTAATTAAAGAATCCCTCCCAAAAGCATTTAAATCAAATTCATATGATTTTCCCTCCAACTTATTAATCATTTGACAAATTGAGTCTCAAAACCCTTTAAATAAATAAAATATTTATTTAAACCCTAAAACCTTAGAAACTTCTAGAAAACCCTAAACCATCTTAGAGGGTGATTCCTAACCCTCATCCTTTGACTTCTGGTCAAACCCCTTCATTAATGAGCCTTACAGACTCATTAATGACCCCTTACACCCTCATTAAGGCTCTTGCAGCCTCTTAATGAAGCCTATGTCTCCTCTTCCACCATTTTTCCCTAAGCACACTTCCCTAGTGTTTCTCACACATGTGTGAGAAACCCTTAACCCTTATCCCCTTGACCATACCCCTAACCATACCCCAAACTCTACCCCTATCCCTGACTTTGACCCTAACTCTCCTTTCTAACCCAAACCCTTCTTCAAATCCTATAAATACTCTTCATTCAAAGAGAAAATCACCAATTCACATAATCATTTCATGCATAGTTATAATGGTAAATTACTCCTAGATCATCTTAGCATAATCTCCTAATTGTTCGATTTAACTCATTTCTATACTTTATTAACTCACACTAGCTTAATATTAATGGCTTAACATAGATTCTTTCATTTCTTTGCATATAATTTTCATCACATCGCATTCATATTTGGTTAAAATCAATCCATCATAAGCATTCTTGCATCAAATCTGCATTTTGGATTCATTTGGCTCCTTAGGGCTCTACGGGAAAATCAGGTTCACCATACCTGATTCTATGCCACTATGGGGTATCCTTGGTCCCCAAATGATCCTAAACCTTCCTAATCTACATTGGGGACATGCTCCTAGTGTTTTGAGAGCACACCCACATCCCTAATCTAAGAGAAAATCAAATAGTGACAGGGTGCTCCTATTTAAGCTCTATCTGAGGTGTCTTTGCAAATAATTTTCCCTATATGTTAGGAATATGTTTCTTAGGCTAATGTTTGAATGTCTACACTTGTTTCGAATAGGTTAGGTTTTCTCTGATCATAGTTATGATCTTAGACTTCTTTAGAACTTCATGCTTCTTTTCCTTGTACCAGGGTGCTCCTACACCAAATGTGTAAGAGATAGGTAGCTATTTATGGAAGGTTGGTGGGTTCAAATTTGGGGGACGTGCTCACACATGTGTGAGAAATTTAAAAATGGAGAGAATTCCAATAGATGTAAGAATTAGGAAGTTAGTTTAATAAATCAAGGATTAATTAATTAATAGGATTTAGGGTATCATGATGAGTATTTATGCTAAGGGATTTAGGCTAGGATTAGATTTAATTAATTTAAAATTAATTAAATCATGCGATTAGGCATAATGGGGGAATATTCAAATATTAATTAAATTATTTGAATATAGGCTGAGAGAATAATGTAATTAGTTAATTAAAATTAATTATATTATAAGGCTAAAGAGGAGAATAATATAATTAATTTATTAAAATTAAATATATTATCAGGCTTAAGCAATTAATTAGATAAAAAATTAATTAGTTACAAGGTTATGTTAGTATGAATTTAATAAGTTCATAAAGGACAATTTTGGACATCTAAAGTGATGTTGTGTAATATATGCAATAAAAGAGGAGGAAGAGGCGAAAGTAGTCTATTGAGTTATGTTATGCTAGTTAGAGTCATCCCAAGAGGGATTTTGGCTCAAAGAGAGTTGAATAGTCTAGTAATTTGTGTCATGCTCTATCAACTTATCTTGAAAATGTAGATCAATGCAAAGGAAAGATCAAATAGTCTAGCAAGTTGTGTTATCTATTGAAAATGGTGCAAAAGGATAACCAAGGAAAGCATTATATCCAAGGAAATTCACTAAAAAATTGTGCAAAAGGATAGCTAAGGAAAACATTATATTTGAGAAATTCTGCTAAAAAAATGCAAAAAGATAACCAAGGAAAGCATTGTATCCAAGGAAATTCACTAAGGAGAATCAAATAGTCTAGACAGTTGTGTTATGCTAGTAGACTCATTCTAAAAACAAGTTTTGAAAAATGATAACTGGAAACAAAACATGTTGTTCTTTAAGGAAATCCTGCAATATTGTATTATTGTAACCAAACAAAACATGTTGTTCATAAGGAAATCTTGCTATGATTAAAGCAAGGAGGCCGCATATATGCTCCCCTCCTTAAGATGACAACATAGAAATATGGTGGCATCATAAGGAAAAGAAAAAAAGGATATACACCTTCAACACCAAGGAGATAACTTTCAAGTGATAATGTACATATAACCCTAGCTAAAGAGGCATAACTCTTTAGAGCCAAGGAAGAGATAATTATGAGATGTGTTGAGAAAAGTGTAAAGGAATCCTTTTGAAAGACAAAAAAAGAGAGGAGGAAGATATCTTTTCTCAAATATATCTACCTCCAAGAGGATATCCTAAACAAAACTAACATCATTGACCAAAATAGGAGGAGGACAAGAATTCACACCTTCCCCATTGCTAGGTGAAGCGATTCTTGATGAAGGATAACACACCAGAGTGCTAGTTTAGTAAGGTGGCACAAGGTTTGATTCACTCCTTGGGATTTCATCAAACTCAAAGGTGGTGAGTTCCTTTCTCCGCACATACATACATGCATTCATGCATGTACATGCATACATACATGCATGCACATACATATATACATACCTATATATATGTATGCATACATACATAAATATATGTACATGGATGCATTTGTGCATGTACATGCATACACACATGCATGCACACACACACACACACACATATACCATGCATACATAGAAACATACATTGCATGCATGTATGTATATGGTATGCATTCTTACATGTATGTATGTTTATGTATGTATATATACATGTAAATATTCATGTATATATGTATGTACATATGAATAAATATATGCACATATCACTAGTACATTTGAGACCTTTTTCTGATGGCCGAGCATCTGAATTTAGATAGTAAACTATCGCTTAAGAGACACCACCTGGCATCACAGTTTTGTAGTCAGAAAAATTGATGTTTCTATCAGGCATTGTAATTATGACAACCTTATCTGTCGCTAAAAGAGGGTGCCAACATAGCGAGCCTGCCATCAGACTTATTTATGGCCATCGCAATTGGGACGCCTACCCATCACAAAAAATAACAAATGATGGTGACCCGTCAGAAGCTTTCAATGGGTATCCGTCATTTGTAACATGTTCACCGATGGAAATGTTTTTATTGCAATGGATATCCGTCGAAAGTTTAAAATGCATATCCATCATTTGTGGTTTGTAATGATGACTATGATGTACATGTAGCGGACATGTTTTGGACATTTATGATGGATATCCATCATTTATGGTTGTTTTCTGACAGTGATGCTATTAATATGATAGATAGATGTTGGATTTTTGTGACAAAAAACTGTTGCTATTTTAAAGCCGTCGTAGTACGATGACAATGAGTTTTTTTTTTTAAAAAAAAAAAAATATATATATATATATATATATATATATATATATATATATATATATATATATATATATATATATATATATATATATATATATATATATTTCAATCGAGTTGGTATTGATTCAGAACGGTGTTCTTGTAGATCTGGTTCCTACTTGTGATTTGGTTATGGATCATTCAGAGATAACTTTGTAGTAGATTTGATAGCGGCTCATGGATTATTGAGTCGAGTCTAGAGACTTGGATTTTGAATGGATCTTACCAAACCAAGACTTGTGACAGTGACTGCTCCAACACTATTTAGACATAACTTTGTAGTAGATTCGACAGCGGCTTGTGGATTATTGATTCAAGTCTAGAGACTTGGATTTGGAATGGATCCTACCGAATCAAGACTTGTGACAGTGACTGCTCTAGCACAAGAAGCTAGTGCGGTGATCAGAGATGCATTCTGTAATGTCCCCATAAGGGAACCCATAAGGAATCATGTCAATGACCTAAAATTACAACTAACAAATTTTTTTATACTTTAACATATCATCATTACCATTCATAAGTACATTCCTTAAGGTTCCCTTAATGAATTCAATTACCATTATCAATTATTTCATCTAATACAATTCTATTTCCATTACAACTTCAATTAACATTAATTCCATTTCACATCATAACCAATTACATTAATGAACTAGTGGAATTAATTTCCCTTACCAATTAACATGTAATTTACCTTCAGGAGTGAAACAAGCACACGTTACTTATCACATCCACTAAACACATTTATTCTTTCATGTTTATTTACTCCTTAACATTATTTATGCTCAACTCAATTGCACCATCAAAACTCAATTAAACTTTTCCAATAAGAGTCCTTACTTCCTACTTTCAATATAATAATGGAAAGAGTGTAAAGTACTTAACCATATATTGACAACCAACATAAACCATTAAATGAATCATTTTTGCCATAAATTTAACTTCCACAAATTATCAACTTATAACCTTGTAAACATCTAGTAAAGGATTTATATTAAAACTTAGTTTGGATATCCTGACATCACTCACATTAAAATATTCATTTAAGAAATCACATCCCATTACTTCTTTCGATAACATACATGTTCCTTTTCCTTTACTATTTCACCGGAAGATACCCTTCAACCCTTAGCATATCCTTTCACTAACCATATATCAAAACAAGTTTACATCCACAAGAACTTTCATTACAAAGATTTGCATGGAACCATTACTTTCAATTTCATTTAAAACTCACAAGAGATATAAGGTAAGAAATTACTCATTGATTTAACCATATTCAATCCCTTCTTTAGATTCACAATTCTACCATTCACATATACATAACTTATTCATTACAATTTCCTTTTACAAACATAATTACAGTTACTGCAGATTGCCAAGTGCAAAATCATCACAAGTAAACCATATAGCCTCAACAAAATATATAACAAATGTACATAGGTGACACAACTTCACACATTACATATACATCATACATGGAATAAAATACATCATAAACACTTTCAAGAACTAGAATCAAAGCATAGAAAAGAATAGGAAAGTTTAGGAACGTTTGGGGAACATTTAGGAGGCCTTAGAGTAGTCCTAGTCCATTGGACAACCCTAACTCTAATTCTGATCCCTAAAACACATCCTAAACCTTAATAAAGCATCTAAATGCACCATATAATCCCAAAAAAACAAGAAATGAACATATTTAAAGTTTACATAAAATTTCATATACGAAAACACAATGCTCTGCAAAATCTCACGTGCTTGAAATTGGCTAAGTCTGATTTTTTTTTAGAAATCTCAAAATTATAAGTTGCATCTTAATTCCTATGAATCTGAAACCTATCCCAATCATCGTAGAAGATACCTAAACCCTTTATACAAGTATAACTTAAAGTATATAGTCTTATACTTAAATGTTATACTTGTATAAAGTCTGCCTAAACCCTAACCTAGGATCAAGCTGTGGATTTGTTTAGCAGTCCTGTGCATTGGTTTCCAGTAACTGTGCATTTGTTCAAGTTTCTTGCACATTTGTTCAAGGTAACTACACATTTGAACTAGGTCACTGTGCATTTTTTTAATAGAGTTACGCATCTGTTTAAGGTGCTTGCATGATTGTTCAAAGTAATTGCACATATGTTAAAGGTAATTGCGCATTTGTACAGAATGCCAAAAAATTAAAAAAAACTAACAATTTCAACTTGCGGGTAAAAATGGGCATTATGGGAGCCGTGGAAGCCTAATCTAGGCAAGACCCATTTGAGATCTTCTAGTTTCCATGCTAAGATGACCCTCCAACTATGATTACCAACCATCCAAACCTACTCAAAACTTGGGCAAATAAAAGGTGGTGCAAAACTGACATGAACCAGCAAAGATGAACATTTGTTCTAAGGCTTGAAAATACTCCTAAACATTCAGAATAAGAAAGTAGAAACAAAGAAGGCACCATGAACTCTATAGCTTCTGACAAATACATAAATGAGAACCAACCAATATATATCAAATAATAGTTTTGGAAGAGTTTGCAAATACATAAGAATCCTCACATCACAAAATAGTATAAATTTAACTTTTAAACTACAATCCAAGGAGAAGACAACCAAAATATAATTACACACAAAAAAACAAACAAAAGGATCATCTCCAAGATAGATCCTACTAGAGTCCTATGAAGATCAAAGTGTTGGAGAGAAGAAGATTCAAACAACCTGAACCCATCCAATCACTCCTTCAGATTCCTTCTGAAAGCCACCAATTCCATCCTCTTCTGAGAGCAAACAACAGGACAATCCCAGAGAATAATAAATTCTCTTCTCACCACTATAATTTTTTTCTATAAAATTTTTCAACCCAAAGGAAATATCTCTCCTCCCATCTCGACTCCTGATCCTCCCCTTAATATCCAAAACATAAATATTTAACCTCCAACTATATGGTTGGAGGAGTTTCTCTACGGGAAGCAACTTCTCCAACCTCCATAGTTGGTTGGAAAATATAATCAACATCTCCCATAAACAATAATAAAGCTTTTGTTAATTTGAATAAAAAAAAGTCTCAAAAGAAAACCATAACAAGAAAATTCAACAAATAACTATCAAGTAAAACACATAGCACACATGGAAACCAACTAGCCTAACTTCTAGGAGGTCTCGAGTTCAACTCCCTCCTAGATAGCTAGTTTTACTACAAGAGCATTTATTTTCATTATTACTATTATTAATATTATTTTCACCTTTTTAATACATTTATTTAATACACTTCATTGAATTCACTTTAAATAACATACCACTAAAACGATCGATAAATCCATACAAATATTACTATTTATATAAGCATGGGTATATGCGTGTGCACCCACATATACACATACCTATATAACATACAATCAATGTACACTTATATATAATATATATATATATATATATATATATATATATATATATATATATATATACACACACACACACTAGTTAGGGATAAATCTGGCTCACATCAAAATCACAAAATGACACCAAAACATAATTCACAAGACCACATCACATAGAGCATTCGGATCCCCCAATTAGGGTAATCTCCTAAGAAAAAATCTAAGTCCAAGGTAATCTTGAGAGTAATTTTGGTAATACCTCCACACAACAATAGTTCAAGGATTTTGAAGGCATGCTCAAACCTGTGTAGCCAGGTGGAGTTGATGCGTGGTAGCTGCTTCTTGCAACAAAAACCAAGTACACCAATATATACATATGTACAAACAATTGAAAACAAGGAGGGAGAGTGCAACATCATGTGGACCTCCTAGAGGAGTAACTACGACTGCCTCCCCTCTTTCAATAGTCACATCAGATAGTCACATCAACAAGTCATAATTGGATTAGTGTGGTTAGTATCAAAATGATCCCTTTTCTATATCATATAACAATAATGAATCATAACATAATCATGTAAACATAAATCATCTATTATCTTTCACAAACCCATTTAACCATCAGACATGTACTCAAAATATCTCATTATCCGATCAAGATAAATAAATCATATAACCCCAAATGTATTAATCATATGTAATCCCAAGTAACATTTTTAGAGAAGATAATAGATCCAACCCTCAAGTGATTATAGTCAATTAACCTAAGGTAAACATAAATAGTAATAATGCACATTTCACAAAGAAGCATATAAGCCTATCAGGGGATCCTTTTAGTATTAAGATCCTAAACTATCATCGACACACAAGAAGATATAAAGGACATACTTATGTGAATATTATTATTTCCCAAATTAAAATGTGAAGTTATCATGATTAGTAAGAAACCATCTCAAGAAGGATCATTCTCTTACAAAATAACCATGAAATCACTTATAGCATGATCTAACTCCCTAACCAAGATTTGATAGGGTTGGAGGGGCATTACACATTCTTCCTAATGTGTTCATGGGATATATATGGACCTGATTGCATTCGAATCTTATTCGAGTGACTTCTTGACTTCTTTGGTTTGAATTTGATGTGTGGGTTCACGGTGCAGTCGATATATATTTGTCATACATGGATTGAGATCTTAAATTATTGAGCTTCTCTTTGTTTCAAGAATAGTTTAACATTCTCTACTTAATATGGCCAACCACGTGAATGTGGAAGCTCATCTGACCCTTCCTAGGAGCCTCTTATGACTTTTTACAACATTTTAAGATCTCTAAGATGTATTCTTAGGGATCGTAAATAGTCATAAAGGGTCATAAGGGGTCTTGGGACACAACAGTTGAGAAACATAAATGTAGGCATCATGGTCACAATTTTTTGGAAACACAACATAATTGAGTGGTATACCCAGATGATGCAACACAAGTGCTCCTCCAGTTCCATGTCTACACTGCGTAAACAAAACCCAAAGATGAAGAATAAATTTAAAGAGCGTAGGAGGAGAGCGATAAAAACCAAAATAATATAGGGACCTGTATTACTTTGGTCATTCTCACTCTCCTCCGCTCTCTAAATTTATTTTTTATCTATGGATTTTGTTTATTGCAATGTAAAATTGGAACTAGAGGAGTGATATATAGTTGTGTTGCATCATCTAGGTATACCATTCAGTTATGTTGTGTCTCTAAAAAATTGTGATTATGATGCCTACATTTATGTTTGTTAGCTATTGTGATATCTACATTTATGTTTCTCATTTGTCGTGTTTATGTGGATGTCCTTTATGTGTATATACTAGAAATTCTAAAAACAAATTTAGTATCTAAATTTACACATATGGTCCCAACAAAGTAGTGCACAAACTACACAAAGAAGGCATCACAAAAATTTGATTTCTACTTTCACCATTGAAGCAATCTTGGCGCCACTAGCTGCCTCTTGAGCCTTGCACAAGTTGCACTCATTTCCTAAATCAGGTATACATGAAGATGGGGTAGATGTAAATGTGGTTTGATCGACCCACCAAAAGTATTGACATCTAGTATTTCTCTGACAATACCAAATGTACATTGGTTCTTCATAAAATGATTAGTTGTCATATTATTTTTAAACATAAAATATAATTACGTATCCAGACCTTTTCCCTATTTGGGCAAACCTAAAACTGATGCCCAAGATTACTTGTTGTGTGTGACATCTTCAACATGCATGGGCCAACACCACATTGACACATAGGCACATTGACTGAAGTCATCGATGCTATTTTGACAAATATTGCATTATCACAAATATTGCATTGTCATTACTTTGTTCATTCATACTAATTATAATTACAATAAAAAGAAACATACTAATGTAGACTTGCACATTTTTTGGCTAAGTCGAAGTCTTTGGTTTAAATCACTAGACATTCAAAATAAAATGAAAAACCAAAGACAACCATGCAATTGTAAAGAAAGGTAATTTGCTTAATCATGTCACTAATTTTTGTATGTCTAAATACTGGTGTCTTTCAAGTGATTTGATTCTTGTCATGCCCACTACAAATGAGAATAGTCTTAACTAGTGAGGTTGTTTAAGCATATAGAGATTAAATACACTATTTTAGAATGAAATTTCCTTAACAAAAGATCAAAGCTATATAAGTAGGACATATAAAACAAGGTGAATAAGAGTAGTACATATAAAACAATTGTTAGAACATGCCAAACATTTGGTATAATTGTACATTTCATTTATGTCATTGATATTCTTCTTCATCCATCTCATCATCAAGATCATCATCATCGATGACATCATCACCACCACTATTGTCGTTGTCATCATCATCACCATCACCATCAACATCATTGTCATCCTCATCATCATCATCATCATCAGTAGTAGCATCATCCTCATCAATAGTAGCATCATCATCATCAGTAGCAGAATCATCATCATCTTCTTCTTCATATTCTTCTTCGAATAGCTCTTAATCATGATCTGGTTCTACATCATCTTCCACTTCTTCATCTTCCTCGGTATCTTCTTCCATTGCATTATACTTTATCAGTCTTCCTCTTGGATCATGTCTAACAACAAATGACCAACCTAGTTTATATGGAACCTCTGAGTAAAATACCTGCTCACATTGGCTTGGAAGAACATAGGGCTCTTCTCCAACTAGCTCAAATAACCTTGTATTAATCATTGGAAATCCATTGTCATGTTCAATAACAATTCTATCAGGATCATTTTTATTGAGTCATAGTCTATACCATTTCACAACGAAGAGAACTAATTTGAAGGAATTAAAGTGTCAATCAAGTATATCAACCAAAATACCATAGTATCAATTTTGTGACTCTCGAGGATGTAAGTCATTTCTAGATGAAATATTAGTCACCTGGAACACTACACTTATCCCAGAATCATAAGTTCTCTTCGTGTCATCCAAATTTTTGATGCAAAATTTATAACCATTGAAAAACATAGCCTTGTGTTGTTTCACCTGAAATAATGTCAAACATGTATAAATTATTGCATCACGAGTTGAAAAACATATGATTGATTAATTAACAAATTTATAAGTACCTGGTGATCTCTTAAACCATATGCTAAATCTATTTCCTTTTGTGTAACATTGGGATCTCCATTGCGATGAGCTTGTTTAACCAATGAAGACATGGATTCCCATGTTAATTTATGACCATCATGTTGACATCATTCAATCCATGCCATCATCCAATCTTGATTGTTTGCAATAAACAAATGTATTGCATCCCACTCTTTAGAAGTTGTACAAAAGTAAATAGATGACTTACAATAGATTTATTTTGAAGATTAAGAATTAATTTACTACAATAACATCTCATAATTTATTACTTTTCCATTTTCTAAATCTACCGTTGCCCACCAAGTACTCCCCTTCAAATTTTTTAATTGAGTCGAGATCCCAAATGCAATCTATATGGGACTTTGCTACAAGATTAGGAAGATATTAAGTAACGTACACCATCATCTGGTATGCCATATATCCCTCAACCATAGAACCCTCGGGACATGGTCTTTGTCATACCAAACCCTTCAAAAATTTCAAGTGTCTCTCAACCATCCACATTGACCTAGCATGTATAGGTCCACACAAATCAATCTCCTCAACTTGGTGTATGAGGTAGTGTTCTTGTGCATTGAAAAAAGCTGGAGGTAAAAGCTTTTGCATTTCACACATTAATCGATAAATTATTTTCTTCTAATATTTTATATCTTCTTTATGGATTTCTTTAGGTGACAACCACCTGCAAGGGATTCAAGACATAAATATATAAATACGAGACTTTACAATATATTACTTGTTTGATATTATTGTTTGATATATTAAACAAATATCATTGCTTACCTCATGTATTTTCCAAGATCATATATCACTTGTTTGATATTATTGTCGAAGTTCTTTGGGAGAGATAGGGGTAGAAAATACTGCAACAATTGTCAACTGATCATTTCATACAATGAAAATTGAATGCAATTACACAAATATATTGTAAATACAAAAGACTATGACTTACCTTGATGAAGGTATGCCAATCATGTGTTTTCATCCCTGACCCAAAATCATTTTTCTTTGATATGAGATTGCTTATATCCACAACAAATCTTGTAGGAAATTGAATTTTTTGGATCACTTATTTTATGGCATTACTTTGTTTCTCTATTAATAACCAAGGAAGAGAACTTGCATTAATCCGATCTTCATTGCTATTTGATTCAATGATATTTTTCATTGCATGATTGGAATCACGAATGTCACTACAAATTTTTCCAAGTTTTTCTTTGTCACGCCTTCCGTCCAATATTTTCCACAGCATCTCTATTACATTCTTTCCAATATGCATAGTATCAAACAAATGCACAATTTGTAGATGCTCATAGTAGGGTAGCCTACTAAATTCTCTGGGATAACATTTTAGTCCCTTCGAAAGTTGGTCGGTGATGCTTTCATGACCTTCAAGATCATCAACTACATAATTAGACAACAAAACACAATCAAAATATATATTTTTCAAACATCGACCATTATGTGGAATGATATTACCTTAAATTTTATTATATTCCAACTATCATAGGTGAGGTTTCATTCTTCGGGGCTTTGATGTAGTGTCTTCTTTCCTATTGAAAATATGACTTTCTGCACTTTGATACTTATGATTTCTGGGGAGGAACTACCTATACTCATCAAACACCTATTTTCTTAAACTTTTGGAATGACGAGATTTCATCTTTGGACCACACATTAGACATGAAAATTTTCCCTTTGTTTGAAGACCTACAAGATAACGATAAAATTAGATTAAATATGTATATTTTTAAAATTTGAATTATCCCGTACAATTAGAATTTACCATAACATACCACAGAAATGTGTCAACCCTAGAGCATCATGAATTGTCCACACAAGCATTGCATGGAATTGAAATTCTCTTTGTCCAATTGGTCGGGAGATGTCATACATAGTGAAATCATTCCATAACACCAACAAATCATCGATAAGAGGTGCAATATATACATTCATATCTTTCACTTGGTACTTACCTAGTTGAATTAACAACATCATATAATTATTGTGGCCATTTCACTCCAAGACTTATAATTACATGTAGATAACTATAAAATAATAAGATACCTGAAACAATCATTGCCAACATAATGTGCTCCCTCTTTATTGACATCCATGGAGGAAGGATATTTTTTATAACAAAAATAGGCCACACCGAGCAAATGGATCTCATCTCTCGATGCAGATTAACACCGTCTGGTGCTACAGAAAGCCTAAGATTTTGAGGTTCCTCTTTAAAGTGTGGCCACTTTTCCTCTATGTCCATAAATGATGAACCATCCATAGGCATTCAAATAATGTCATCTTGACTCCTGTCATGTGCATGGTAATCCATAAATTGTGCCAAGCTATTGCACCTAAATAATCATTTCAGACGTGGAATAATGGAGATGTGACAAAGAACCTTGTGAGGCACCTTTTTTGTCACTTGATCATCTTGATATTTTCTCATATGCCATTCAGGGCATTCTATTACATTTTCATGTTCTTTATAATAAATAATATGATCTTCAGGACAAGCATCTATTATTTGATACTCCATTCCAATATGTTTCATAGTGGCACATAATTCTCGGTACGAGTGAGGGAGAACATTTGATGGTGGTAAAAGAAAGTCACCTATCAATCTACAACAAATAATATAAGTCATTACTATAAACAATATTAATGGTATATGTTTCACCTTTTATAGACTATAATGACATATATGACAAACCTTAGCATACGTGACATTGCTATGTTGGATAAATCATTCATAAACTTCAAAATCACCAGCAACAATACAATAGAGAGAAGAGTAGATTGGGAGCCTTCGTAAAGGGCCATGTCCATCTTCTCAAGTAGAGGTATATCATGGACATCGTCAATGTCATCCTCATCATCTACAGCATGAGTAGCACTAGCAACACCAGTACCAAATGTGTCAATAATTAATGCATTCATACCATCATCTTCAAATGTGTTTTCTGGTGCATGATCATCATCTTCCATGGGATCATGATCTTCAAATTCAATACTCACACCTCCATGTTCCTCTATATTCACACTGGGGAGATTGACCTATATAAAAATGATGATAATCAAACCTCCTTCCATGGTTCATATGTATATTAATTGTGAAAACAATATAACAAGCAACTTACCACTGGATTATAATCAAACCCCCCTTCCATGTGACCATTCTCCCTACAATGTCTCTTTGTTTTTTTTATTTTGATTCTTCTTATCTTTAAGTTGTTAAAACTCTTGCATGGACAATAATATTTGTCATCGGCTTCTCTTTGAAAGTTAGACAACAATCTAGCGATTGTATCCCTATTTTGATCAAATTCCCTTGTATTATCTAACATGATCCTTAAATATATCTGCAAAATAAATTGGAGATGCCTCTCATTAGTTTCATGTCACATTCTGATAGCTTCTCATTTTTTGACAGATTTCACCAAAAGCTTTGTAGAAAACCAAGGGGTATTCTTGCGTTCAAATACATTGAGCTACTACAACTGAATTATAAATCATGAATTCAATATAAAATTAAAACTGAATAGGGAGATAAGTAAGACATTTAATGCATTATTACTTCATTGTGATGATAAAAATTTTATTGGCTCAAAGCACATAGTGGTGCAGGGGCACCTAGAGCACATAAGGAGTTCACAAAACCTATGAAGATCAAAAAGACATCAGTGAACATGAAGATATTCAATGACATTAGATGTCATTAAACATTAGCGTTAGATGCATTAGATGCCATTAAACAATAGCATTAGTAGCATTAGATGCATAGGACAACATTAGATGCCATTAAATAGCAGTCAATTCGGACATTGTAGATAAAGCGAAGTCCTCCATAGAAGGGCATCAACTTTGAATCTCAGTCTTAATTATAGTATACATAGAAGCGAATTCTGGAGCAGAATTATGTAGCAAATCTTAAGGAAGATCCCAGACTACTTCAAGACTAATTCATTCACAAAGAAGGGACTAATCTGAAGATCAATTCTGAGAACTTTAGAAGCTATTTATTCCTAGGTAGAATTTGGAAAATATCAACAAATAAAAGTCTGATTTTCTTACAAATTTGAAAGGATTTTTGGTATGATTCAAAGTTGTTAATGGTTGGAATTTTTTATACAATGTTTTGATCCTTATATTTCATGACTTTGAAGTCATTCATGCTCTGAGAATTCTATTCTAGTCATTGTTATTCCATTTTGGGACTATATAGTCATTGAAAATATGAATGAGGACCTTTTTCTTGAGTTTCTTTCATTATGAATGTCATTCTATGAATGTAAATTATTGGTTCTCATAGAATGGCATCCAATTAACATGTATTATAATCCTCTAACTTTAGAAATACAATTTTTATTGACTCTTGCGGTGATCACCATAGGGAATACTAAGAAACTAAGTGAATTTGGAGGATAGGTTGAAGGATAGAGAGTTTTGGCCAATCAAGGGAAATATTTTATGATTGAAAGTGTATAGAAATGTTAATTAAAAGGTGAATCAACCATTATTTTTTGTAGGAAACCTTGGGAAATGTGACATTGAGGAAGCCCTAGATTTAAGGGTTTTGAGGGCATAAATTGGGGCTTTTGTATCTAGAAACCTCTTGGAGTCAAATTGAATTCATATTCCTTTGATTTGAACCTATTCATGACACTATGCAAAGACTTGGAGCCTACGATTTTGATTGGTTAGTACTTCCTTTGTAAATGCATGAGTTTTAGGCCTTTAAAATCTGAGAAATAGTGTAAACAGTCATATACCTTCCAAAGAAACCTACCCTATCCTTTTGGCATGTTAAGGTACTCAATAAAGGGTACTCAAATATCTAATAGCATCAATATAAAAAATAGAGCACTGACCAATCAAATAGGGACATGAGGTGCTCAAACAGTGAGCTCATAAAATAATATATTTAGTCTTAATAAAATCTTATAAAGCAACATATATTGTGTGAAGTGTTTGATCTCTCTTTATTTTTTTTGTTGTTGATATTCACTATTTGGTACTCCCCATTTATGATCATTTCATGAGGAAATGTCTTACTGGCTTGCAGACTACAAGCTAGGGCATCATGCATTATTTATGAGCTCACTGTTTGAGCACCGACCAATCAAATAGGGACATGAGGTTCTCAAACAGTGAGCTCATAAAGAATGCATGATTCCCTAGTTGTAGGTAGTTATCTCTTCTATAATGATGGAGGAGTGAAAGATAATGATCAATGAGGTTGTTGCTATTAGATCATACATTAATACACTTACTGTTTTGAATTTGAGCTCAGGCATCATGCAATTTTATTTTTGTCATTGCATTCTTGTTGCTGTTGTGCACCATATATTATTTTATACACTATTTATTTCATTGAGACTGTGAGCTATTGTAGTTAACTGTATTCTTTTGGGGTCTGATCTATTGTAGTTGTTTCTTTTTTCTTTGAATCATTGTTTACAATTACTTTTGATGCAATATTTGTGTGAAGAATAAGAACAAAATGGTGAACAAGTGTATTTGACAAAGATAAACATGACACATTTTATTGGGCTGATTGGGTTGGCATGGTACCATTTTCATTATAGAAGAGATAACTACCTATAACTATATTTCATAATTCCTCCTTTGAAGTCATAGGTTAGTTTAACTATTGGACAATGAGCTGATAGGAGTTTCAAATAGATTTGAATAAAAACTAAGAGTATTGAATTTTATCATGCAATGTTATTGTTGTCATTGCATGCTTGCTACTGTTGTGCACCATATATTGTTTTATACACTATTTATTTCATTGAAACTATGAGCTATTGTAGTTGACTGTATTCTTTTGGGGTCTGATCTATTGTAGTTGTTTCTTTTTTCTTTGAATCATTGTTTACAATTACTTTTGATGAAATATTTCTGTGAAGAACAAGAGCAAAATGGTGAATGAGTGTATTTGAAAAAGATGAACATGACACATTTTATTGGGATGATTGGGTTGGCCTAGTACCATTTACATGGTCTGGCTAGATATTAAATAGTGAGCTCATGAACAATGTATGATGCCCTAGCTTGCAGCCCATGAGCCATCAAGACATTTTATCATGAAATGATCATAAACGGGGAGTACCACATAGTGAATATCAACACCAAAACAAATAAAAAGAGATCAAACACTTCACACAATGCCTTGAAGGTAATAGAAATGATGCCCTAGCTCTCAAAGCTCGCAGATCATAAAGCATTCCAAATGAAAAGATGTAAACAATGCCAGTATTAAATAATGAGCTTATGAACAATGTATCATGCCCTAGCTTGCAGCAGCCCATGAGCCACCAAGACATTTCCTCATGAAATGATCATAAACAGGGAGTACCACATAATGTATTATTTTATTACTAATGTCCCTATTTGATCTAATAGAATCAATATAACAAACAGGGCACCTACCAATCAAATAGGGACATGAGGTGCTCAAATAGTGAGCTCATAAAACAATATATTTAGTCTTAATAAAATCTTATAAAGAAACATATATTGTGTGAAGTGTTTGATCTCTCTTTAAGTGTTGATAGTCACTATGTGGTACTCCCTGTTTATGATCATTTCATGAGGAAATGTCTTGATGGCTTGCAAGCTACAAGCTAGGGCATCATGCATTATTTATGAGCTCACTGTTTGAGCACTGACCAATCAAATAGGGACATCAGGTGCTCAAACAGTGAGCTCATAAACAATGCATGATGCCCTAGTTGTAGGTAGTTATCTCTTCTATAATGATGGAGTGAAAGGTAATGATCAATGAGGTTGCTACTATTAGATCATAAATTAATACACTTACTATTTTGAATTTGAGCTCAGGCATCATGCAATGTTATTGTTGTCATTGAATTCTTGCTGTTGTTGTGCACCATATATTATTTTATACACTATTTATTTCATTGAGACTGTGAGCTATTATAGTTGATTATGAGCTATAAGCAACATATATTGTGTGAAGTGTTTGATCTCTCAATTTATTTGTTTTATTGTTGATATTCACTATGTGGTAGTCCCTGTTTATGATCAAATAGACAAAGCTCGAATGCCTACCTCAAGTGCCAGTGCCCTCTTCCCACACGGTGCCGGCCTCTTCAAGCACACCAAACTTGAATTCCCTCTTCACGCCACACATACATATATTCTAAAATAAAAACAATTCAACAAAATTTAAAATAAGATATGTATATTAATATAATAATTAATGAAATAATTTTTTATTTTGTTATTTATGGTATTATATCAGATTATATTAATAATGTAATTTAATTCTAATAATAGTACTTTGTATATTATGCGGCAGCTCTTCAAATTCACAAATTAAAAATGACACTTTCTTTTTCTTTTTTTTGTTTATAACCAAATGGATGTTGCAATTTATGAGCTCACTATTTGAGCACTGGCCAATCAAATAGGGACATGAGGTGATCAAACAGTGAGCTCATAAACAATGCATGATGCCGTAGTTGTAGGTAGTTATCTCTTCTATAATGATGGAGTGAAAGGTAATGATCAATGAGGTTGCTGCTATTAGATCATACATTAATACACTTACTATTTTGAATTTGACCTTGGGCATCATCCAATGTTATTGTTGTCATTTCATGCTTGCTACTATTGTGCACCATATATTGTTTTATGCACTGTTTATTTCATTGAGACTGTGAGCTATTGTAGTTGACTGTGAGCTATAAGCAACATATATTGTGTGAAGTGTTTGATCTCTCTATTTATTTGTTTTGTTTTTGATATTCACTATGTGGTACTCCCCATTTATGATCAAATAAACAAAGCTCAAATGCCTATCTTAAGTGCCAGTGCCCTCTTCCCACACGGTGTCGGCCTCTTCAGGCACACCAAACTCAAATGCCCTCTTCGCGCCATGCAAAAGTGCAGTGTCATCTTCACAGAAGCTCTTCGAATTCACAAATTAAAAATCACACTTCCTTTTTCTTTTTCTTTTTTGTGGGTGTTGCAATTTATAAGCTCACTATTTGAGCACTAGCCAATCAAATAGGGACATGAGGTGCTCAAACAGTAATCTCATAAACAATTCATGATGCCCTAGTTATAGGTATTTATCTCTTCTATAATGATCATTACTTCTTGGGAGCCTATCAGACAAAGACCATGCTAACCTACAAACCCTAAAAATGGAAAAGTGTAGAATAAGAATCACATTAGGAAATCATTAAAATGTCAAAGTTAAGAAACACAAACAATCTCTGAAAGTAAAACTTTCTTTCAGAAAAACTCCAGGCTAAACTACAAACCATAAAAATGGAGAAGTGTAGAATAAGAATCACATTAGGAAATAATTAAATTGTCAAAGTTAAGAAACACAAACAATCTCTAAAAGTAAAACTTGCAAGAAAACCTTCAGACACATCGGCTGCCCTACCAATCTCAATAAACCAAGAAAATTCAAAAACACCTCACATCGTTAGAAATTTCCACAAGAAAAAATGGATCATTCAAGATTAGTGTGTGTGGAGCTCATGTTTTGTGTGGTCTCCTTCCAAGCAAGAGCTTGGAATCATTCAGAAAATTATTTGCAAAAATTGTTTAGAAAATTACTTGAAAATTACTTGCAAAAATCATGACCTGCAAGAGAAGAAAATAAATCATGACCCACAAGAGAAGAAAATAGGAAAATGGAGACGTAGGGCTTGGAATCATTCAGAAAATTACTTGCAAAAATCATGACCTGCAAGAGAAGAAAATATGAAAATGGAGACATAGGAAGTGGACAAAAAATGGATAAGGGCCCATTTGTTTCCTTGAATTGACCTGGAATTGGACTTTTTCAATACCGAAATTTCCAAATTCCATATTTTAAAAAAACACTGAAAATGGAATAGGCATTTCCAAATTCTATTTTTAACATAAAATGAGCATATGGATCTTCCACCTAAAAACCTAGAATTGGAAAACCAATTCCAATTCCACTTTTTAGTTAATCAAATTTGATAAATTTTTTAAGTCCATATTCTCTACAACACCAAATGTTGCCAGTGCTTTGTGATCCATGTAAAATGGATTCTCTAACTCACTACCGAGTGAAAAATAATATCCATGCCATCTTAGATGGATTTTTTTGTAGCATCTTCTATGTCACTCTCATCGCACGTGCCTTCCACTCCCCAACATGACTTGTAAATGGTAAGTCTACCTGCAAGCGCCATGCCCATGGCCATCCCATTACTATAGAATTTATGGAGTCATCGTAGATAGTTGGGCTAACTTCTGCACATCACTCCATTTTTATTTTTGTAGTCTTGAGAAATAATATATTTTTGTACTCTTTTCATCAGTCATGTGTGTTCTTTTTATAGTAGTGTGTAAAGTTTAACTTCATTTGAGAGTTTGACAAATTTCATGCCCAAAATTTACAGAGCAAAACACACCAAAATCTCACCAATAATTTTTTCTTTTAACATAGAATATTAGAAATTATAAACATTACTGAATAGGGTAAAATAGTAGTATGGGTGCCAAAATGGATGGTGTGATATGAAAAGGGGAAATATGAAATCTACTTCTAAATCCAAATTCCCAAAGGAGAGATCCAAATTGATCAACCAAAAGGTCAATACACAAAAGAATCAATCTATGGAGAATATGAATGAAGGAGAAAACCTTATATTTTGCTATGAAGAGTATATGCTTGAAATTTGAAATAAATTGAAGGAAAATACTAACCTCAAACTAGGGTAGATCTGGAAAATGATGATTTATGATGTCTGTGCATAGTTTCGGGCAATTCTACAACCTGTTTTGGACTATAAATGTCGAGATGGAGAAAACCCAAAAAACTTTTATCTTTTCAGAAGTAGGTAGTCTTTGACCCCGATAAAAGGTCAAAGACTACTTTGGAATTCTAAAGGTCATCTTTGATTTTGTTCACAGATCTTAGAAGTTCACCGAAAAGGGTATCCAGATCCAAGCTCAGATCAGTAGTCATGCACTTGTACCTACAAGAAAAAGAGGGTTTTTGTTGTCTAGATGGGGGGTTTGCCTTGGTCAAACCCCAATTTAGGAATTAACCTTAAAATTGAATTGAAATTTTAATGTGCATAAACAAAGTAAATGAAACAATTCACCTTGCTTATGTTGAAGTCCTTGTGGAGGATTCAAATCCTTGAATCTTGATGCAGAGGGTTAACACTCTACTCCTTAACTACTTAACTCAACCTTCCAAGGGTGTTAATTATTGGATCTTCTTACCAATTAGGATCTCCTAGACCCTTCCTACCAACTTCTCCTCCAAGGTATAGTTGGTTTTAAGAAGCCTCCAAAGATACAAGTTCAACTAGTCCAACTAGTTACCCAATAACTTAGTTTTCTTCACTAATTCATCACCTAGAATATCAAACCTCTGACTAGGATCTTCCCACACATGTACTTAGACAACCTTCAACCTTCTTGACCATTCTTAGATCATTCTAAACCCTTTCCAATGCTTCAAACTATCCTACCAATCCAATTGGTCTTTGGAACACTAGGAGGCCTAATTGCCCAAATCCTAGTAGGCCTATTTTCACCGAAAATAACCTGGTGCTTCCAAAATCTCCACTTGACCCCACATAAAAATTTTAAAATATTTAAGATATCATACAATACTTTTAGAATCCAAAATCTAGACCTTTGGTGACACCCAAAACCCTAATTGCTTGCAGGCCCTAGTTTTTAGCCTATAAACTAGGCCTCTGGACCAATGAGTATAAAAATCCTTCAAACTTGTCTCCAACCTTTGATTCACCTCCAACCACCATTGAATTCTTCTAGGAGACTCCTTTGAGCATCCAAAAATGCCTTCAAGTTTTCTCCAACTGGTCTTGGGTGTCCGTACCAGTTAAGTTTCTTCCTTGTCCTGGCTCAACTAGTTTCACCAGTCAGCCATAGGGCTTCCATTTTGGCTCCTTAGAACCTCTACAAAAACAACAATAAGACTAAAAATCCTATATATGGACTCTAACCCTATGTTCCCCATGGTTTTAGTCAATTCCACTTGAGGAAACCTAGGTTAGAGCCATTTCTTACCAATTGGCACTATTTTTAGGCCTGGCAGACCAGTAGCCTTCAAAATATCAAAACTTTGAATCTAAAGAACTTCAAACCAAAATAATGGTTGCAAATGAAAGCTAAATGAAAACACTATAAGATCATGGATTTTGATCACCTATGTTAATCTGTACATAGCTGTACAGTTGTAGAGATTCTGGACTATGTATACAACATGGAACTTAGGAAACCGTACAGTGTGTTAGAATTAATTATTTTTCTTCAGTTATTCATTAACCTCTAAAAAAATTTGAATCCAAGCTCTTATACTGAGCTTGGTTAGTTACATCAGTTTTTAGCCATTTTGGCATTTCTTGTAAAAGTTGCTAGCAACATTTTAGCAACTTTTCACAATATGATCCATATGACCTTGTTTCTCATCCCAATGATGAAATTGGTCATCTAAGACCCTAAGAAGGCATGAAGAGTCTTAAAACATCCAGCTAACCTATTTTGAACTCTAAAATAATACTTCTTTCCTTTGTCACCAAGGTGACCCCAAATTCTCTCATGGACTCAAAGGTCCTAACAAACATAGAGAAAGACCTTGCCACTTGGACCTAGTATAACTCATCATACTAAACAACTAAACAAACTTCCTAATCATCCTTAATCATATCAAAATTTCTAAGTGGGGAGGTGCCCTGCACCAAATCCACAAGTAGGGATGCTCCAAATGCATGTAGAGATGAATGTAGGATGTCTCAAATCAATGGCATTTGATCTTCAACACCAATCTTGAATGGATCTTTTCATATGAGGAGGCTTGGATGAATGTGGATGGAGAAATTTTCAATGGGGCTCAAAAGATATTGAATCCTTCAATGGCTAACAATGAATCTCCTTGATGAATGCTTGAATGCTTGAACACTTGAATGCTAGGCTTGAGGATGAATGAATCTTTCTTTCTTTCCTTCTCCTTCTTTCTTTCTTGCACTTTAGAGCTTGAGAGATTATGAGATGATATGTTCTCACAAAACTTGATTGCCAAAAGTGACAGATGAAAGGTGGATGTGAAAATGAGAGAGGAAGGCTTCCTTTTATAGTGATCTAGGGCACAAACCTCTAGAGAAGGCCAACATTGGAGAATTAATTCCCAATTAACTTTAACCCCTAAAAATGGACCCAAATTAAATTTAATTTAAGGATTTACCATTTTGAAACCTGAAATGGCCAACATGAAAGTGGAAAAACAAATCTTTCTAAAATTTGACATCCAGATGGGACCTTGAAATTTGAACCCTAGATCAAGGATGAGGTAGACCCCACCCTAGGTCAAGGTCGAGGTCATCCCTGACCTAGGTTAGGGTCTAGGTCATCTTTGAACCTCAAGGTCATCTTTGACCTAGAGGTCAAAATCCTTAGGACCTCAATCCAAAGTGCTAGGAAATGTAGAAAGATAGTGAAAACAAGTGGAGAGAGAAGCAGAACGGGGGGTGAAAGCCAGATTTGTGCAAAGACTTGATCAAGGTGCTTGACATGACCCCAGACAACTCACTTGAATAGCTAAATGCTCTTAACATGGAAGTGCTTCCATTTTAAGATGATACATTAATCCCCCACTTTAGCAAGAGTATGGACTCAATGCAGACTCTTGGTAAAGGAGATCAAAATGAAAAGATAATCTTATCATAATCAAAGGGACAAAGGAAACCTCAAGCCCCCAGGGACTCAAGTCTTCATCAACTCCAAGATCACAATAAGAAAGACATCTCTAGAGAGAGTGTGTGTGTGTGTTATTATCTCTCCCAATGAGAACTTATGTCCCATTGTGAACCACACAAGGAAACAATGCAACTGGAAAGATGGAATTGAACCACCTAGTGAATGCGGCTACTCACTAGTTAACCCATCAAGGATTTACCCTTAGGAGAATTCTATTCCATAAGAGAAAAGCCAAAAACAAATGAGATCCAGTCTTAAGGACACCTCTAACCTTAAGGGATTAAAAATTTGAAACTGGCAAGATCAAGAGATCCTAAAATATAAATCCATGCTTTAAGGATTAGTCACTAATCCAAAAAGGGAGAAAAGGTATCTTGAAAAATAATATATGCATATTGAAGTGCGTGTGTTCAATAAGTGAGCAGAGCGTATGCCCCCATGTTAAAGTCATTGCTAACACTTTAAGAGGAGCAATGACTTTAACGGAAACATAAACAACTTCACTAATTATGTTTCCACTATGAGATGCCCCTAGACAAAGACAAGTCAAAGGAAATACCACAGAAACATATAATGAACATAGAAGGGATCTACATGTCATGGGGTCAGTATGATCATAAGATAATATATATGATATTATTGCAAATGAATTGACATCATTCCCCAAAGAAAGTAGAACTAAAATCACAAATGAGGGAAGATTACATAAGGAATACAAAGAAGAATCTTTTTGGACCATGACATGGAGACTGAAAAGAATTAGTGCTACCATGTCTTGAATCCAAACAAATTACACAAGGAAACATTTACGAACAATAGACAAGTACAACATAACATAAAACAACATATAGAAGAATAGAGATACATATAGAGGAATTTTACAATAGGTTTGATTCCTTTATCACCTTGCACCAATTGAGTAACAAGGGTCGTATAAAAGAATCTAACAACATTTAGCAAATACATCACGGGAGAAGCATAGTACAATAGGAAAACACACAACAAAGCTACCATAAAGGACAAGCCAATCAAGCGTGCCACCTACTCTCCCCATCTCATTGTATATCATTTAGGGAAGGTGGGTAACTCGCAAGAGGGACTATATCCAACACAGTAGGAATGATAGCTAGTTTCAAACAAGGATCCTTTTGAGAATCACAATGTTTGACACTAGATGTAATAGTCAATTGTGATGAAATCATATTAGGTAAATCAATGTCAATGTCAATAGTCTCATATTCATCATTAAAATCATCAGTATCATCAAGAGTATCTTCTTCATCCAGATTAATCAAAATAGGATCTAAGATATGAATAGAATCATCATAATCATGCATCTTAACATCATTATTAGTAACCACTTCTTCTAACACATCATGCATAGGTTTATCTAAAGAAGGTAGAGATCTTTGAAGAGTAGAATTATGAACTTTATCTTGAGCACAATGCTTTTTACAACGTTCATTAGCAGATTGATTATGATTTTCTTTACTTGAAATATGTTGAGAACTAGGAGGAACAATCAGAGGATCCTTCACAAGTTATTTAGGAAGATCAATAGGATTCTCAGCAGATTGACAAGTAATACTAGGAGCTTGATTAACCGAACTAGAAGCTATAGATAAAGGAGGTATGGAAGGTGTAGGAAAAATACCATGACTAAGATTCATAGAAGGTACACTTAATTTGAGAATCTTACGATGCTTATAGGCTTGATACAAATAGAAAATATTATCAGGTCGAGGAGGACATGCATTAGGTAATGAAGGCCAAAAGAAATCAAGAATAGCACAATCTCTAGGCCTAGAAGGTTGATATAAACTATGATTAACCGTCTTCACTTCTTCATCATGAAAAAATTTAAGACATTTAAGGATAGGTGAAGCAACAACATGCATGGAATTTAACCATGGCAAACCAAGCTTAACTTGAAATTGATCAGAAGTAGGAACAACAACAAAGGTAGTGGTCACAATTTTTCCACAAAGTTCAACCGAAAAATTAATAGAACCAAATGATGGATAAAGAAAACCATTACAAGTCTGAATCCACACATTCGATGTATCATAAGAATCACGTTGCTAGATTTTCATAAAAAGATTTTCTTCAATAATAACATTGACTAAGGATGTAGGATCAATAAGAAAAACACGAGTAGGTTTCTAAGAAATCCTAGCATAAATGTAAAGGGGACCATCAGGAGCTTTAATAGTCTCAGAATCATCAAAGGTAATCAAAAGTTCCTAAGGTCTTTTATTCTTAGGTTGTTGTCGAGTTTTAGGTTGAGTTTTCAATTTAGGCTTAGGTTTTGATTGAGGTTGAGATTGAACTTGAGGTTGAAGCTATGGTTGAGCTTGAGGTGGAGATACATTTTGACCAACATGCTCCACTTGATTAACAACATGATTAAGATCATCCATCTTTGAATCATACATAATCTCCATAGAAGATGGCTGAGCAATGGTATTAGTATCATGCACAAGTAAAGGATTTGTATAGATTTGAAGGTTTTGATTAGGAGGAGAGACAAATTTGTTCCCACTACCATCAATATTATCAATAGATAAGGCATTAGAATCAATTAAGTCTTGAACCTTATGTTTTAAAGAATAACACTTCTCAATATCATGACCATTCTGACGATGATATTGACAAAAATCTTTAGGATCAAAAGATTTAGATGCAACTGTAGCTGGTAAAAGAGGTCGAATAGGAGGTAAAGTAATCATATTAGTAGCTAACAACCTATTCATAACAGAATGTAAAGATTCAAAAAGAGGAGTAAACATATGATTTAATCAAAAAGTAGTGGATGTAGAAGTGGCATTGTGAGATGCAACATCAACTTGATCAGCAACTACATTCACTTGTTTGTTTATCTTGACATAGTTGTTGAATTTTTTAAATTTGTTTGGATTAGGAGTAGCATCACTTTTGTCAACTGGAACAAGAGCCATTGGAATGGTGCTCTTTAACTCACTTTTAATTGATAATGATGAAGTGATGCACAATGTTGTTGAAAAGAGGTAAATTCAGTAAGCAGAATCTTATCTCTAATATCCTTTTGCAAATTTGAAATAAGCATGCATTGAATATCAATATCAGGATCAGGATAGGAAATCTAAGCATGCAAATGCTTAAATCTACCAATAAATTCAGTCAATTTTTCCTTAGCACTTTGTATATAATGCATCAAATCAGTCAAAGACACTTGCGGGCCAATGTTGTTTTGAAATTGTTGAATAAAATTGTTGGCAAGTTGTGGGAAGGAATCAATAGAATAAGGAGGAAAGGAACAATACCATTGTAAGGTCTTGTCACAGAAAGTTCCAGCAAATAGTTTGGCTAAAATCCTATGGTCATGAGCATAATCACTACAAAAGATTTGAAATGTTTTAACATGATGAATGAGATCTCCTTTTCCATTGTAATTCTTAAGATGAGGCATATCGACTTGCTGAGGAATAGGATTATGAATGATATCGTGAGACAAAGGACTTCCCATGTCACATGTAGGAATACTAAAAAAATTTTGAGTTAAGGAAGCAAGTTTTTGTTGTAAGGATGACACAGTTTGAGCCAAACTAATGATTATTGAATCATTAGAGGAAATAGGATGAATAGCAACATTAGAAACACTAGGTAAAGTGTAAGAAGCTACAAGAACGGAAGATACAACTGGAGGAACACTAGGAACTACAGTTGGAAGCGGATTGGAATAAGTAAAAGGAACATTATGATAGGAAGGTTGTGATGTAAGAAGGGATACAAGAGGAACACTCATAGGAGTCGAGGGAACCATCACAGTCACCAAAGAAGGAGTATAGGTAGGAACACTTGGTAAAGGATTAGAAGAAGGTTCTACACTAGTGATAGGAGGAATCAACCCTAAGTCTTGAGCTTCTTGAGCTAAAGGTTTAACATTTGAATGCACAAGGTTAGTAATACCATGAAGAAGATTAACACCTTGATCACTATCACGAAGAACTTTCTTAAGAGCCTATATAGCTTGAATAAGCCAATTACCCATTTTATCAAGTTCAGTTGAAAGTTTTTGGACTTGTTCAGGAGGAACTCTTAAAGTGTCATCCTCATCATGAGATGAATGAGAAGAGTTTTTCTCCATAATAGGATGTGAATCATGAAGAATAAAATTATCATCTGGGACCCTAAGGAAAGGAGAAGAAGACTCGAGATCAAAGGCATGCATAAGTCTATGACTTCGTCTAACTGGAATATTATAAGTAGGACTAGAAGTAGTAAAGCTCATAAACCAATACAATGCAAATGAACTAAACTAAGAAAGCATAAAGCATGAATTTTTTTGTATTTTGAAAGAAATTTTGCAATTTTTTGTATTTTTGAAATCTAATTAGCATGCAAGATTTAACACAAAGGGAAAATCTAACATCAATAAGATAAAAGGAAATCTAACACCACAAAACATAATAGGGCATCTAATTCCACAAAAGAAAGGAGAGTAAGTATGTCAGGTTCACCAAAATGAATGGGGTAAAATAGTAGTATGGGTGCCAAAATGGATGGTGTGATATGAAAAGGGGAAATATGAGATCTACTTCTAAATCCAAATTCCCAAAGGAGAGATCCAAATTTATCAACCAAAAGGTCAATACACAAAAGAATCAATCTATGGAGAATATGAATGAAGGAGAAAACCTTATATTTTGCTAGAAGAGTATATGCTTGAAATCTGAAATAAATGAAAGGAAAATACTAACCTCAAAATAGGGCAGATCTATAAAATGATGATTTTTTATTTTTTTGCACAGTTTCAGGCAATTCTGCAACCTGTTTCAGACTGAAATGCCGAGACGGAGAAAACCTAGAAAACTTTTGTCTTTCCAGCAGTAGGTAGTCTTTGACCCTGATAAAAGGTCAAAGACCACTTTGGAATTTTGAAGGTCATCTTTGATTTTGTTCACAAATCTTAGAAGTTCACTGAAAAGGATATCTAGATCCAAGCTCAGATCTGCAATCTTGCACCTGTACCTGCAAGAAAAAGAGGGTTTTTGTTGTTTGGATGGGGGGTTTGCCTTGGTCAAACCCCAATTTAGGAATTAACCTTGAAATGAATTGAAATTGTAATAAGCATAAATAAAGTAAATGGAACAATTCACCTTGCTTATGTTGAAGTCCTTGTGGAGGATTCGAATCCTTGAATCCACAAGTAGGGATGCTCCAAATGTATGTAGAAATGGATGTAGGATGTGATGCAAAAGCTTTTAGTGGCTTTTTAAGACTTTAGTGTCTTATTTAGTTTTTTTTAGAAAGTTGTTTTATTTAGTTTCCAAAAAATAGTTTTATGAAAAAAACTACCAAAAGGGTAATTTCATATTTGTACTTAAATTAGTGTTTTCTCTCATTGTAGAAGGAGATTATTTTGGAAGAATGAAAAAGAATGATTGTAATTTTGAAAATAGTCTATGTTTTTTTCTCTCTAATGTTTATGTTAATTGTTAAAGGAATTTTGGCTGCATCTGGTATCAAAGCCTAGAAGGTCTGGGAAAGAGAGTTTGGTGTTTGTGTATTTGTGTTTGTGCTGGTTGAAGAGAGAACCTGGTTTCCAAAAGTCTAAGTAGAGAAGAGAAAAGACCTAGATGAGTCAAAGACAAAGTGGAAGCAAGGTTAAAGGGACTTGCTTGAAGAGATGGATTTGTTGAAGAGGTGCTTGTAGAGTGAGAGCTCATTGAAGAAGAAACAAGAAAAAAAAGAGAAGAAGAAAGAAACGAGTGTGAAGAAGAAGGAAGATGAAAAAACAAGTTTAGAACATTTTAAGTAGGAGGTACAAAGATTGGATCAAGCTTTAAAAGAATTGGCAACAAGATTTTCCCTAGAAATGCAAAAATGGCACCTACCAGTTAAGAAGAAGATCACATGGCCTATTAGAAAGATTATTCAAAAGAGGAAAATGAAAGAAAGGACAAAAATAATAGGGGAAGAGGTAGAAAATGAAATGGTGAGTATACCTATAAATATTTTGACATCAAACATTGAAGAACACAATGTAAATTTAGTTGCAAAGGAGTCTCCCTGTAATTTTCAATTATTTGAATCTGATGTTCAAATTAAGCAAGTGGAAAGATATATTGATAATAAGGTTGCTAGTGAAGATGTTGCTGATTTTTTTGTTAGTGAGGCATATGCGAATTTGCAAAAGTATTATGAAAATTATGGTAATGGAGAATATGATGTTATATTATATGATGAAGACATAAATAATGATGTTATTGAAGTGTATGCACAAGAAATAGAATTTTGGAATCTGAAAGTTGAGCTAGCATTGAATAGGAGATGGATTAAGAAAAAGAAGAGAAAGAAGGACCCAAGAGTATTTGCAAAGATGGAAATATTGCCAAAGAATTGGAAGTCTGGGAAAAAAGGAGTAGACTTGTATTCAAGAGGGATTCAATTTTCTCTTCTCTGGGTTAATACAATAAATATCTGGTATAATGGGAACAATTAGATCTAAACAAGAAGCATGCATTCAAAAATAACTTGCAGGAGCTGCGTTCTTTCAACCAGAGGAGAATGATGCAGGAGCTTTTAGTGGCTTTTTAAGACATTAGTGTTTTATTTAGTTTTTTTTAGAAATTTTTTTATAATAACTTCAAAATATTTTTTCCAATTTCAAAGGTTAGTTGGAATTTCATCTTATCTTAGTTTTACAAAGCTTCACGAAAAAAATCAGCTTTTTTTGAGTTGTTTTAAAAATTATAAAAAATGGCAAAAAATAGTTTTATGAAAAAAAATGCCAAAAAGGGTAATTTTGGATTTGTACTTAAATTAGTATTTTCTCTCATTGTAGAAGGAGATTATTTTGAAAGAATAAAAAAGAATGATTATAATTCTGAAAATATTCTATGTTTTTTTCTCTCTAATGTTTATGTTAACTATTAAAGGAATTTTGGCTACATTAGGATGTCTCAAATCAATGGCATTTGATCTTCAACACCAATCTTGAATGGATCTTTGCATATGAGGAGGCTTGGATGAATGTGGATGGAGAAATATTCAAGGGGGCTCCAAAGAGATTGAATCCTTCAATGGCTAACAATGGATCTCCTTCATGAATGCTTGAATGCTTAAACACTTGAATGCTAGGCTTGAGGATGAATGAATGCTTGCTTGCTTTCTTTTTCCTTCTTTCTTTCTTGCACTTGAGAGCTTGAGAGATTATGAGATGATATGTTCTCATAAAACTTGATTTCCAAAAGTGACTGATGAAAGGTGGATGTGAAAATGAGAGAGGAAGGCTTCCTTTTATAGTGATCTAGGGTACAAACCTCTAGAGAAGGCCGACATTGGAGAATTAATTCCCAATTAACCTTAACCCCTAGAAATGGACCCAAATTAAATGAAATTTAAGGATTTACCATTCTGAAACCCAAAATGGCTGACCCGGAAGCGGGAAAACAAATATTTCTGAAACCTAACATCCAAAAATCATGGGACCTTGAAATTTGAACCCTAGGTCAAGGATGAGGTAGACCCCACCCTAGGTCAAGGTTGAGGTCATCCCTAACTTGGGTCAGGGTCTAGGTCATCTTTGACCCTCAAGGTCATCTTTGAAATCTAGAGTGCTAGGAAATGCAAAAAGATAGTGAAAATAGGTGGAGAGAGAAGCAAAATGGGGGGTGAAAGCTAGATTCATGCAAAGACCCAATCAAGGTGCTTAACATGACCCTAGACCACTCACTCGTAGGGCTAAATGCTCTTAACATGGAAGTGCTTCCATTTTAAGATGATACAATTACACAACCATTTATTTAAAATATTTAAATTCATCTTAATTCTCTTTGAAATAATTTAAGAAATAAAATTCCCTTAATAAAATTCACTATCATCAGTAAAATAGGTTTACCGCTTCGCTAAATGAGTCATGTTGGAATTTAGTCAAACACCGACCGCGACCAAGGCTTGAAATACACCAAAAAGGTAAGCGGATAATTTCAGAGATTACATGCCCCAACTACGAGGTCCGATCAAAAATAGAAGCCACAAGATGCAAAATCTAAAAATGAGCTACGTCTTTACTAAATTAGAAAATGGCTTAAGGAGTCCTATTGGTCAAATTTTACGAGTCGGTATGATTCCCGAAAATAAAGGACTTAGCCAAAAAAAAAAATGTTTCGAGGGGTGGGGTTCCGGAAAAAGAATCCAAGTTGTGCTCTTTCTGAAATTTGAAAAGAAGTCACTTAAAAGAGTTATACTCTTTTGACTGAAATCACTCTTTGGGAAAGAGAGCATTCGGAGTGTGGCATTTTGGAATTGTAGCAAGAGAGGTGCATTTCCAAAAAAATTTCCAAATTTCTGACATAAGAGGAAGAAGGCCAAAACTTTAAAGGAAAAGATCAACTTCAAAGAAAAGGTGAAGTCTTCTTCTCTTTTGGAAAAGAGAGAGATGGGGTGTGGAATGTCAAAAAGGTAGTGAGGGAAGTATATTTCAAAGTCTCTGACAAAAGGGGTATGAATCTCCTAAAACACAAGGAAAAGGTGCAAAATTAAAGAATGTTAAGTCTTTTCTGACTTGGATCAAGAGTTGGTGGCAAAATTTTGGAAAAGAAGTGCAAGAGGTGCTTCCTTGAAATTTTGTCTAACTGCTATGGTCTCTTAAAGGGAGAACTTTAAGTCTCAAGGAATAATGTTATGAGTGTCATCTCTTTAGGAAATAGTCCTTGACATGCTATTTTTTTGGAAAAACATCACAAGAGGTGCGATCCTAAATTCCTGACACAAAGGAAGAAGCACGTTCAATCTTTCAGAAAAGCATAAGTCCATATGTTTATGGAAACAATATAATATGAGGGTGGGGTATCGAGAGAAAATAGGGGGTGATGCAATACTAATATTCTGACCCATGAGTTTAATAGTGCCTGACAGGGTAAGGGTCATAAATGTTGAAGTTCTACTACTCTGCAAAACATTCAAAGGATAACAAAGGTGAAATAGCTGGGTGAAAGGAGCTAAAACTAAAAATCAATTAAGGTACAAAAATTACATGTTTTAGAACAAAGAACTACAAATCTCAAGGGCAGGAACAATTTTCCTTTTTTCCTCTAGCCATTTTATATAGCAGAATGTCTATAAGTGAACATGAGATTCATAATCATGTCCTATTTGATCAAATTTATCCAAGTCTAGAAATAATTGTAAATGCAAGACTATTATGCCCTACTGACTCAAATATGCATAGAATTTTGTTCTTTCTTTACAACAAATTTTTTTAATGATGCAAGACTATTCTAGAGATGTTCTAGTCATAATAATTTATTATTGAAGCTTACAACAACATTGCTTAAGAGATAGGACACTAGTTGAAAATAAAGTATCATTTCATTTCTCAACTTAGCGTACCTAGATTAATCCCTCATGCAAGACTACATGTGATCTTCATATAAACAAGATATGCAGAGTACTCCTTTCTTTTCATTAACTAACCATATATTACACCACCAAAATCAGACTTTCTAAATGGAGAAATATCATGAAACAACTTTAGCTTAACAACTTTATGTTCAATCACTTACATTCATCTTTCACAATACATAGATATAACATGGATAAGAATTTCAACATATTTTACTCATGAATACAGTTTAAGATTACAACAATAAGAAAACATAGGCTCTTTCAACATACATGGTGCTCAACAACAATTATAACAACAATATTTTAAAAAATTACCATTGCCACAAAAATAAGATCCAGAAGGCTTATTCATGCAAGCTAATTTTGTCAGAATTTAAATCATACACCAGATTCATAAATACAACTGTACAATTCAAACCCTTTGGCTCCATGGAATTCTTTCTTTCTTGGATCATCTTGCAGCAAAGAACCTGCAACAAAACAAGGTTGATAATGGAGGCTCACCTCCCAACCTAAGCCTTTACAAGGCCACCCCCAAGCTTGGGGAAACAAGTATGGATGGGTGACAAACATTTCCAACACATAAATAACAAACAAACACAAGAAAACTCCCAAAAAAATATGGTTTGTACAAAGGATCTCCTTGGATCGAAAAAGGGGTGAAGGTGGAAAGTGAACCCAAATAGGAGAATGTCATAAACAAAAATAGAATTCCCATAACATAACAATGCCTTCAAAAGACTCAATTTCACATCCCAAATTTCACTTCTCCCCTTATGACCCCCAAAAGTGTAGAACAAAATGATGGCAACATGGACCCCATACTCCATATCATATCCCTTTCAAGAGGAAAGACTTTACACTAACTGGGCATTTCCAAATTCCGTTCACTCATAAGGCACTCCCTAAAACATACATAAAATCAACCAAAAAAGAAAAAAGAAAATTCCATGAAACAACACTTGAAAATCAACACTACTCACATTTAACATGAATTTACAAATCATAAACAAATACATAAAACATGGACTTCATGAAAGATACACCAACCTTTCTCCAAGCAAAAAGGCAAGATGGAGTTGAAGATGGGCTTAAACCATGCCTTAGCTTTTCTCCTTGGCCAATATCTCTCTACCTTACTAACTCAAAAACTAGAAGTCTCCAAAAAGGAGAGTGCACAATCAACCCAAAAACACCTCAATTTTTTTCCTAAAAGGGAAACCTTCACCAACCATCCACCTACCCACTTAATGAGACATGACTCATGAATCATTATCTTCCATCTTGTCCCCCTTCCCCAAATGAGAAGAAAACCAAGAAATGGGGAGAAGGAATGGATTTGACTCCCTTCAATTTCGTCACTTCCAAAGAAGGCACTTTTTGAAAAACCATAGTTATGTTTTGGGCATTAATATGGTAAAAAAAAACCCCTAAGCCATAGTATACCTATAGGGATAGATAAATTTAACCTAAAACACTCCCTAGGGCTCATTTAAACCTCCCCAAAACCCACTTGAAGTTAACCTATGAATTAATTCAAGATGAGACTCCTCTCTTGGTTTCTTAAACAAGTAACCCTACAATGGAACTCTACATGGTGACTCTAGGGTAGTGTCTAAACTCACTAACCCACTTGGACATGCCAACACACATGAGCAAGTGTCAAGTGACACAACATAAAAACACATCACTTCACATCACTTTACACATGGCATGCGAAATGGGTAAATCACAATTATAATTAACAAAATACATTACATCCAAATATGCATATATACAATTACAAAATACATTACACCCATACATCACATTTACAAAATAAAAACATATAACAATGAGGTTATTTCTCTTCATAGAGTCAACCTTAGCCTTTTCACGATTTTCACATTGACCCATCCTTTTTTCCCTGCATTTAGAGCCATGGTCAATATCCTACACACTCGATCAAAATATCAATATCTCATGAATAAACCACTTATATATATATATATATATATATATATATATATATATATATATATATATATATATATATATATATATAATAATGCAGAATCCATGATAACATTCAAACAAATATTCATCAGCACACTATAATTCACAATTTCATCATAATTCAAAACATCTAAAATTCCATTTCCTTATGTAATTTTAATTTCTACTTTCTATATTAACCCTAAATCATTTGCAGTATCAAGTCTTAAGACAAATTGACATCCTATTCATTTCAGTTCCCATTTCATAAGTCAATGTAAATCAAAATGTAAAATTTAGAATTCAATTATCCATCTATAACATATAATCAAGATCAGTCAAAATTAGCCTTTTTACGATTTTCACATTGATCCATCCTTGTTTCCCCACATTTAGAACCATGGTCAATATCCTACACACTCGATCAAAATATCAGTATCTCATGAATAAACCACTTATGTGTGTGTGTGTGTGTGTGCATATATGTATATGGATATGTATATGAATATGTATATGTATATGTATATATATAACAATGCAAAATCCATGATAACATTCAAACATGTATTCATCAGCACACTATAATTCACAATTTCATCATAATTCTAAACATCTGAAATTCCATTTCCTTATGTAATTTTAATTTCTACTTTCTATATTAACCCTAAATCATTTGCGGTATCAAGTCTTAAGACAAATTGACATCCTATTCATTTTAATTCCCATTTCATTAGTCAATGTAAATCAAAATGTAAGATTTAGAATTCAATTATCCATCTATAACATATAATTAGGATCAGTAACAATTAGCCTATAAAGATATATCTAACATCATCATTTACATAATCATATAAAAATCATCACATAATGTCCAATGATATGAAATCACTATCAAAATAAGTCTAATGTATCAAAATAGTGTGACATCAAGATAGTCAAAGTAAGAAAATGTCAGTTGTGCTAAGATGGGTCAGGGTTGGACCTCACATCCTCCCTCCTAGGCATGAACTTCCTCCTAGAGTTCAAAAAGATGGAGATACTACTGAGCTCTCATTTGTGTTGTGTCCTCCCATGACATTGTGACCTCATCATAGAAATTCCATTGGACCCTAACTTGGTCCAACTCTCAACCTCAAAGGGTCAGGGTCCTGCGTACCAATATTTGAATGGGCTCCAAAGCTAGTTGCCCGTCTGACTTGACCTGTAAGGCATCCTGATCAATAATATAAGACTCATCATAAATATATTTCCTCAATTCAAAAACATGAAACACATCATGGATGTGTGACAGGCTAGGTGGCAAGTCTAGATAGTTGGTCCTATCCTCTCTAGGATCTCAAAAGGTCCAATGAACTGAGGTTCAAGCTTACAGTTCTTTCTAAAATGGATTGGATTCTTATACGACTGCACCCTCAAGAAAACTTTGTCCCCAACTATATACTCTTGATTAGTCCTCCTAGCATCTACATATTTCTTTTGTCTATCATGGGCCTCTCTAAGATGTTGTTTGATCAGATCTACCTTTGCTCCATCTCTCTGACTAACTCTGAACCCATTGAAAATTTATCTTCAATCCTATCCCAACTCAAAGGTGTCTTGTATGGTCTACCATAAAGGGTTTGGTAAGGAGGCATACCCAAAGACATATGATGCCCATTGTTGTAGGAAAACTTAACTAGGTGTAGGTAATCCTCCCACCGGGTCTAATGATCCATCACATACATGTGTAGCATGTCCTCTAACACCTAATTAACCCTTTCGATCTGTGAATCTATCTCAAGGTGATAGGTTGTACTAAAATTGAGCTTAGTGTCCATAGTTGCCTGCAATTCTTTCCAAAATGATGATGTCAAAGGGAATCTCTATTAGAGATGATCTTATGAGGTATGCCATGAAGTCTGACAAAATCTTGCATGAATACCTATGCCACTGTAGGTGCTATGAAAGTGGTACAAACTGGTGAAAAGTGAGCCCACTTTGATCAACCTGTCAACTGTCACCATGAGTCCATCATGGTAGTGATATGATATAGGAAGACCAATAATGAAATCCATAGCTATGATGTCCCACTTCCACTCGGGTATCTCATGAGGGTGAAGGCCACTTAGATGGTGGTGCTCCACCTTTGCCCTCTAACACTCTAGGAAATTAGCTACCATCTCAGTAATCTACAATCTCATGCATGGCCAATGATAAAGATGCCTCAAATTTGCATGCATCTTCTTTACTACGAGATGGACTACATAAGGGACTCTATGGGCCTCTAGCATTATAATCTCATGCAATCCTCTGGAAGAAGGTACATAAATGTGTCCTTTATGATGCAAGATTCTGTTGAACTCTAATGAATATTCTAAGTATCTCCCCTCAAGGGGTCTTTGAGATCAAACCAACTCACAAATCTCTGCATACATTTTATCCTTATGTAAGTGATGAAGAATGTGATCCCTCAAATCTGTGCCAGTAAACATAGAGGAAAGCTCATGTCATCTCCTACTCAAGGCATCCCCTTGATGTAATGAACATCAAAATCATATTTGCACAAGAACTCCATCCATCTCCTCTGTCAAGCATTAAGGTTTGGCTGCGAGAAGATATATTGCAGGCTCTAGTGATCTGAATGAAGCTCAAACCAATGTCCTAAGAGAAAATGTCACCATTGCACTAAGGCATGCACCACTACTACAAGCTCAAGGTCATGGATGGGTTAGTTAAGCTTGTGAGTCTTCATTTTCTTGGACTCGTAGGCTATGGCTCGACCATCCTGCATAAGGGTTTCTCCTAGTCCATCTAAAGATGCATCCATGCATACCATAAAGTTTGTTGAAGGATCTGGTACAACAAGGATAGGTTGCTAGTGAGTGCTCTCTTGAGCTCCTAAAAAGCTCTCCCACACTTCTTTATCCACTCAAACTTCTTACCCTTTCTCTAAAGAGATGTGATAGGGTGAACTACTCTGGAAAATCCCTTAATAAGCCGCCTATAATAACCCACTAAACCTATGAAGCTCCTAACCTTAGTCATAGTGGTAGGTGTCGGCTAATCCATAATGGCTCTAATATTTGATGGGTTGACTGTGATCCCATCCCCTGATATCACATGGCCAAGATAGTGAACCTCTGATTTAAAGAATGCACACTTTGACAAGCTGTAATATAACTAATTATCCCTTAAACACTGCAAAACTTTTCTCAGGTACTCCTCATGCTCCTGCTCATCTCGCAAATAAATCAAAATATCATCCAGGAACACTACAACAAATCTATCCAAAAATGTACAAAATACTCCATTCATGAGGCCAAATGGAACCACAGTAAATTTGTAGTTGTCATATCCAACAAATACACATTTCTTTGACTTAGCTTCTAGCTTGGTTCTATTTTCAAAATCTATATGTGCAAAAGCTTCACAACCAAAAGTTTTGAGAAAAGAATAACTCACCTTCTTACCACTTCATGCTTCCTCTCAAATACCATAGTCCAAAGGAGTAGAGGGGCCTCTACTGATTATATAAACAATAGTGTTTACAACCTTTTTCCACATGTTTAAGGGAAGCCTAGCATGCAACCTCATACTCCTTGCATGCTCCATTATTGTCCTATTCATGCATTCAGCCACTCCATTTTCTTGTGGAGTCCTTGGTACAGTTTTCTACCTATGAATACCATTAGAGGAACCATAATCTTCAAATTCTATGCTGCAATACTCATCACCATTATCAGATCTAAGACATTTTAGCTTTTTACCAATCTCATTCTGAACCAAACATTTTGATGCAGGAGCATCCCGGGTGTAAGGGCAATCTTGCATCACCCAAAAATATTTCTATTTTTGTATTCAATAAGGGCTATCTTGTGTAGAGCTGTTATTTATGGAAACTTGCTATTTTTAGTAAGTTGGCCTTATGATCTCAAAATGTTCTGATTTTACATGTGGAGGTTCATCTCAGTCATATCAGCCTGCCATCAAAGTTTCATGGCTAGATCAGGTCTAGTTTTGAAGATATTGAAGATTTTCGGTATTGGCAGTAGGGTACAGAAACTTTGAACTCAATTTTGAAAGCTTTAGAGGCCCCGGATGAGATCAAAAAATTGGGTGATGGGTGCTTTGCACGGGTCAAGCCTGTAGAGGACTTTGTGGTGTTTCTGAAATGGGGTTATAATAGTCAATTGGGTCAACTGGTGATGACTTATGGTCTCTGGAAGTCAGGCCACCTGAAATGGCAGAACATAATTTTCTTTCAAAATTTTTGTTCAGGTTTCAAAAGTTATTTTGAGCCAACTTTGATGTAATATATTGAAAAATAAAATAATTCTAAGTTGGGTCGGCCCTTAGGGCTAAATTTTTGGAACCTTCTCAAGTGGTGGAAATTGCCTATATAAAGAAGGTCTGTAGTGTTATCTAGGGCAGTTCTGGGTAGTAGATCTGGGTATTGATTCGAGGATTTTTTCTACAAAATATTGTAAGGGAATGCCCATGTCGCTTTGCATATTATAATTCTAAAAGTTTGTAATTCCACATTTATGGAGATAATAAGAAGCCAATTTTTTATTCTTGCATATTATTGTTGTTGTTTCTCTATTTTTGTTATGTGTTTGTGGTACTAAGGGGAGCACCCTTCATCAAGTGGTATCAGAGTAGAAGTTCTTGAGTGTGTAAACAGATCGCCGATTGTGAGGCAGTTTGCATCAGGACCATAGTTAGGGTTTCAGCGCACATCGCGAAAATGCCTCCATGAAAAGAATGTGGCAGAAGAGCTGGTGCTATGACACCTAAGGTTAGAGAGCTGCAGAGACAAGTGTAAGCATTGCAAGAAGAGATTCATAGAGGAATGAATCTTAATGTCAGAGATGAAAGCCAGGATGAAACTGAAGAAGAATATCAAGAAGGAGAAGCTAAAGTTGTGAATCAGGAGGAAGAAAGACTTTTTCGGGCGATTTCAAAGATTGGAAAAAGACCTAAGATTGAGGTTCCTACATTTTTTAGAAATCTTAACCCAGAGGAATTCATCGACTAGATCAATGAATGTGAGGAATATTTTGAGTATGAAGATGTTGATGATCCTGATAGGGTCAAATTTGTGAAGGCCAGACTAAAAGGTCATGTGAAGATCTGGTTGCAAGAGATTCAATTGGAGTGAAATAGAAGAGGGAAAGATAAAATCACAAGATGAGATCAGATGGTGGATAAATTGAAGCAACAGTTCATTCCTATTGATTATGAGCTTGACCTACTAAAGAAAATGCAAAGTTTGAAGCAAGCAGGAAGATCTGTTCAGGAGTATACAAAGGAGTTCTATCGACTCCTCATCAGAATAGGCCATGCAAAAGCTGATAAGGAGAAAGGTGTCTAATACCTTAATGGGTTAAGGCCAAGTATTCAGGAGGAGTTGAATCTAGTTCGAATGAATAGTATTAAGGAGGCATACCAGTTTGACCTAAAAGTAGAGAAAAAGTTGAACAAGAAGTTTGAGAGCAGACAAAATGGAAGAGGTCATGGTGGAAGATCTAGTGGACGGTCATATGGTGGCCGAAATGAAGATGTGAAAAAGAAGGATGAGGCCAGTAGCAGCCAGAATCAGAGAGGAAATAATTTCAATCATTTCCAAGATCAAAATAATAGAGATCAGAGAGGAAGAGGAAGAGGACAAGGATCTGGAAGAGGAGGCTTCTGTGGAATATGTTTTCACTGTGGAGAAGAAAGTCATAGGGCATTTGAATGTCCTCAGCACCAAGGCAGAATAGATAGGAGAAATGAAGGCCAGGCCAGAGTTGCACATGTAAATGAAGATGTCAAATCATCAATTCTAAAGATGTTGAAAGAGGAGAAATGCTAATTAACAAAAGAGTCCTACTAAGTGCTGAGAATGAACCTGAACAAAGGAGGAGCTTGTTTCACACTAGATGTAAGTGTAAAGGTAAATGCTATGATGTGATTATCGATAGTGGAAGCACTGATAATTTGGTGTCAGAAGAGATGGTGACAAAGTTGAAGCTCAAGAGACAGAAACACCCACATCCATATCAGATTGCCTAGGTGCAGGATGACCACATGGTCATGGGCAGTGAACAGTGCCTGGTAAAGTTCAAGATCGGCGGGTACCAAGATGAGGTACTATGTGATATCATCTCTATAGATGCATATCATATGTTGTTGGGTAGACCGTGGCAGTTTGACAGATGTGCTGTACATGATGGTCGTGCGAATACCTATTCCTTAACAAAGGATAGAGTGCGACATAAGCTAAAGCCATTGAAGGAGACCGAAGAAAAGGTATGTGGTAATGCAAGAATAACATTTGTTGATAGAAGAAAATTCCTAGATGGTATGAGGCATGAGCATGTGTGTTTTGCTTTAATTCCAAAAGTTGGTAAAGAAGAAGTAGAGGATGTACCTGTAGAGGTTGCAGATTTGTTGAATGAGTTTCAGGATATTGTATCTGATAATGTACCTGATGGATTACCACCGATAAGGAAGCTTAGTCATTAGATAGATTTGATTTCAAGAGCCAGTTTGCCAAACAAGGCAGCACACAAAATGACACCAGCAAAAAGTGAAGAGTTGAACAGACAAGTACATGAGTTATTGCAGAAAGGGTTGATTTGAGAGAGTCTAAGTCCCCATGTTGTACCAGTGGTATTAGCACCAAAGAAGAATGGAGAATGGAGGATGTGTATAGATTCCAGAGTAATAAACAAGATCACAATCAAGTATAAGTTTCCATTACCATAAATGGATGATATTATAGACTATTTGAGTGGAGCTGTGTATTTCTCAAAGATAGATCTGAAGAGTGGATATGACTAGATTTGAATTAGAGAAGGAGATGAATGGAAGACTGCCTTCAAGATAAAGGAAGAACTGTATGAGTGGTTAGTCATGCCTTTTGGGCTAACCAATGCACCAAGCACTTTCATGCGGCTCATGAATGAGGTTCTAAAGGAATTTCTGGGTAAGTTTGTCATTATTTACCTAGATGATATTTTGATCTTTAGCAAGACATTGGAGGAGCATATATCCATATTCGTATGGTGTTTGAGAAGTTAAGAGATGAGAAATTGTTGATTAATTTGAAGAAGTGCAGTTTTATGAAGAAAAAGTTTATGTATTTGGGATTTGTAGTTTCAGTAGAAGGTCTAAAAATGGACCCAAAAAAGGTACAAGCTATCCTTGAATGGCCTACTCCAAGGAGTGCTGCTGAGGTAAGATCTTTTCATGGTTTGGCTAGCTTTTACTAAAAGTTTATCAAAAAATTTAGCAGTATTTGTGGTCCCTTGACTGAGACAATGAGAGGGGATAGAAAAGAGTTTAAGTGGACTAATGGGGCAAAAAAAGGTTTTTAATTATTGAAGAAAAAAGTTACAGAACAACCTATTTTAGCGCTTCTAGATTTTAATAAAGTGTTTCAAATAGATTGTGATGCTAATGGTACTACAATAGGAGTTGTTATGAGCTAAGAAGGTAAACCTGTTGCGTATTTCAGTGAGAAGTTAAATGATGCCAAGAGAAAATATTTTGTCTATGATCAAGAATTTTATGCTATAGTTCAGGCATTAAAGAAGTGGAAATATTATCTGCTTCCTAAGGAGTTTGTTTTGTATACTGATCATCAAGCTTTACAATATTTGAATAGTCAAGGAAAGTTGAATCAGAGGCATTTGAAATGGGTTGAGTTTTTGCAAAGTTATACATTTGTTTTGAAACATAGAAGTGGAAAGTCTAATAAGATTGCAGATGCTCTTAGTAGAAGGCAACTATTGCTGACAGAGATGCAGATTGAGGTGGTTGGGTTCAAGGAACTCAAGAATTTATATCCAGAGGATCCTGATTTTGGTGGAGCTTATAAAGCTTGTAAAGAACCTATTACTCTAGATAGGACAAAATAGATGGATTTTATCATCCAAGATGATATGCTATTCAGAGGGAGTTAGTTGTGCATTCCACAAAGTTCTATGAGGGAGAATCTCATTAAAGAGAAACATAGTGAAGGATTGGCTGGACATTTTGGTCATGATAAAACCCTTGCTTTGGTTGGTGAGAATTATTATTGGCCATAGTTGCAGTAAGATGTGAAGAAGTTTGTACAGAGTTGCAAAGTATGTTAGATGGCAAAGGGAGTGAAGTAGAATATAGGGTTATATCAGCCATTACCTATACCAGAGAAGCCTTGGAAAAATATCAGTATGGACTTTGTTCTTAGTTTACCGAGGACTCAACGGGGACATGATTCAATTTTTGTAGTAGTTGATAGATTTTCAAAGATGACACTTTTCATTCCCTGCAAGAAGACTAATGATGATGTTCATGTAGTAGAATTGTTTTTCAGAGAAGTAGTGAGACTACATGGTTTGCCAAAGACCATAGTTTTAGATAGAGACACTAAGTTTGTTGGATATTTCTAGCGTACATTATGGAAGAAGTTGAAGATAGATTTGAAGTTCAGTTCATCACATCATCCATAGACTGATGGATAAATAGAGGTGGTGAATAGAAGTTTGGAAAATTTGCTAAGATGTTTGGTTGGTGATAAGCCAACAGGATGGGATTTGATTTTACCACAGATAAAATTTGCATACAATAATTCTGTCAACAGGAGCACTGGTAAATCACCATTCTAGATTGTATATGAAAGTAGTCCAAGAAATATATCTGAGTTGAGAAAGATAGATAAAGGAGAAATAAGTAGTGATGAAGCTGAAGATTTTGCAAAACACTTGAAGAACATCCATGAAGAGGTGAGAAAGCATATTACCAAGATGAATGCGTAGTACAAGACTAAGGCAGATGAGAAAAGGAGGCATAAGGAATTTTAGGTTGGGGATGAAGTCATGGTTCATTTACAGAAGGAGCAATTTTTGGTTGGTACATATAAAAAGTTGAAAATGAAAAAGTTTGGACCATGTACGATACTGAAAAAGCATGATTCAAGAAATGCATATGAGGTAGAATTGCCTACTGAGCTGAATATTTCACCAGTGTTTAACATTTCAGATTTGACAGAGTATTATGAAGGAGGTGTTGAAGATGAGGTTGCAGCAGCACAGTGGAGTATTCCAGCAACCAGTTCAGATATCAAGGAGATTGAAGACATATTAGACAGTCATGTTGGCAAAAACACAAGGAACAGGACATATGAAGAGTATTTGGTCAAATGGAAAGGATGACCTGTAGAAGATTCATCATGGCTAATAAAGGAAGAGGTTAACCATCTTGGTTTTCCTCTGCACACCTGAGTCGTGATAGGGTCACTTCTCAAATTAACCCAGGTGTCTGATGCAGGAGCATCCTAGGTGTAAGGGCAATCTTGCATCACCCAAAAATATTTTTGTTTTTGTATTCAATAAGGGCTATCTTGTGCAAAGCTGTTATTTATGGAAACTTGCTATTTTTAGTAAGTTGGCCTTACGATCTCAGAATGTTCTAATTTTACATGTGGAGGTTCATCTCAGTTATATCAGCCTGCCAACAAAGATTCATGGCTAGATCAGGTCTAGTTTTGAAGATATTGAAGATTTTCGGTATTGGCAGCAGGGTACAGAAACTTTGAACTCAGTTTTGAAAGCTTTAGAGGCCCCGGATGAGGTCAAAAAATTGGGTGACAAGTGCTTTGCCTAGGTCAAGTCTATAGAGCACTTCGTGGCATTTTCAAAATGGGGTTATAATAGTCAATCGGGTCAACTAGTGATGACTTATGGTCTCCGGAAGTCAGACCACCTGAAATAGCAAAAAATAATTTTTCTTCAAATTTTTTGTTCGGGTTTCAAAAGTTATTTTGAGCCAACTTTGATGTAATAAATTGAAAAATAAAATAATTCTAAGTTGGGTCAGCCCTCAGGGCTAAATTTTTTGAACCTTCTCAGGCGATGGAAATTGCCTATATAAAGAAGGCCCGTAGTGTTGTCTAGGGCAGTTCTGGGTAGTAGATCTGGGTATTGATTCGAAGATTTTTCCTACAAAATATTGTAAGGGAATGCCCATGTGGCTTTGCATATTATAATTCTAAAAGTTTGTAATTCCACATTTGTGGAGATAATAAGAAGCCAATTTTATGTTCTTGCATATTATTATTGTTGTTTCTCTATTTTTATTATGTGTTTGTGGTACTAAGGGGAGCACCCTTCATCACATTTCCATTTCTTAAATGTTTGAAATACATCAGATTTCTGTCTAAGAAAATAAATCCATACTTTTCTTATTGCATCATCTATAAATGTAACATAATATAGAGAACCACCAAGGGAAGATACCTGAGCTAGTCCCCATACATCTGTATGCACAACCTCTAATCTCTCATTTTTATTTTTCTTCCCACTCTTTACAAAACTATAAAGCTTATTCTCTACAAAAATAATTTATAATTTTCAGATTTGTAATACTTTCAATCAATTTCAATGAAACATACAGTTCTTTTGTAAGGTAAGTTTATAACTAATCTTATTTTCAAGTTCAAATGCAAATACCTTAAGTACCCAAGTTACTATCATCATACTAGATTCTTTCATTCACATAAGACATATACGAATGCAAATGTTTGGGTTATGGTAATATTGTAATAATCATTTAACTGCATTAATTTACACATCATAGATATAGAAATATTTAACTTAATAAAAATAATTTAACCTTCATGTACATAACAGTTTCCTAGAACATCAGTGTAGGAAAGCTGATTAAAATATGCCTTTTACAATTGCAGTAATTTCATCCTTTTCTGAACAAAAACTAAATAAATTGTCATCTTCAGTCCATAAAAAATCCACATAATATATAAACAAGGAACTGATTTCAAATGCATTTAATAATTCAGGGACAAACTTTTAAGACAACTAATAAATTCTCCAAGGCTAATCTGAATTTTTACTAGTGTATCACTCACATACTTATTACAATTACATTTTCATATAAAGCAAAATGAGTAGAGCAAGAATCCCTCAAGCTGTACACCTAAGAACAACCTTTTAACTTTTCCCAATTTTAGAGTGAGCTTCTACTAGGACTTCTTCAACCAAGAACCAAAACCTGCAAACACAAGACCTTCTCCACATGGCCATGGAGGCTCACCTCCCATCCTAGGCCACTACATGGCTACCCTCGAACTTGGGGAAACAAGAATAAGATAGGATACACTCATACAACACAAACAAATATTTAACATAAATTTGGAACATAGAATTTCACATTTTACTCCCTTCCCAAGCCTACACAAAGGACTCTTACATAGAATCCATACAATGGGTGAAGGTGGAATCTTCCTTATGGAGTCACCTAACTTATAATAAACAACATTTGCAACATGTATTACTAGCCTTCACAAGGCCCTTCCAACCCAAACAGCTCAAATTCATGAGCAACAACAACACCCTTATGGCCCCCAAATATCCTTATGACCCCCAAATAACATAAGAAGGTTCTCATGGTTGCCCATACAACCATGCACTCATACAAAAAAAAAATCTCAACTTAGGCCCTTCACCCCAAGTTCTCAAATCCTCCCAAGGATGAGGAGTGAACTTGCACACCCATAACATGAACAATTCAAGAACACAACAAATTTAAAAGCAAATACTCAAAAGAAACCAACAATACAAGATTCACATGAAGAATTACAATTTACAAAACTTCCACATAGTGCAATACTCTCAAAACATATTTAAAGTAATCACAAGTTAGAAACCACCAACCTCCTCCTAAGCCAAGGCTAATGAAAAATTGTAGATGAGCTCCTCTTCACTCCAAGCTTTCTATCCTTCTCAAGCTACTAAACCAAACTCTCTAGATCTCATCTTACTCTCTCTCAATTAGCATAGACAAGAATGAACTAGTCTATTTTTCCAATCCTTCTCCCCTTAAGTCTTTCCCTAAAAACATTCTTCTCTCATCTCCCTTCCCCAAAACTATTAGGTTTCTACATTTAAGACAAAATTACACTTGCCCTTATCTAAGGTTTGGAATGAATTTTCACATATGAAAATAAGAGACATCTTAGGGAACATTTTTATTTTCATGCATATCAAAAATGGCACATTAGGAGAGGCATATAGGTGGCATAAGAAAGTGAAAATAGAAGAATTAAGCCCCCAACCCATGTACTAACCTCGGGGCACTAAAATTCAACTTAAACCTCACCCTAGGACTCCACAAAATTTCTCAAAATTCTCAATTATTCATGCATCCGAAAATGGAGTATTGGTTTCAACAATTCTTGGTCCCTTAAACTACCTACCTAGCTTAAGAATGCTCAAGACTAACTAAGGAGAGGGTGGATTTCATACTCCACTCAACATGCCACTTCATCAACATGGTGTCAAGTGACACCTCACTAAAACACACATCACAAACACATGTGGCATGTCTTGTGTGCAAAAAATATTTATACATTATCACAAAGATAAAAATTTACTTACAAATATATGTTTCAAACATTGTCAACCATATACACATAGGCATCACGTTTATGATAGAAATCATGATACGACAAGGTCGTACTCTTCTAGAGTCGACCTTGGTTTCCAACTGATTGCACTTGGATCCTATCTTATTTTCCTGACTTACAACCATTACCATGTTCCTGCACACTCAAATTCGCTGTCAGTACATTATAAAAATCTTGCATTAATAATCATTTCAAAAATAGAGTAGTAACATCTAAACTTGACAAAGATAAATATTTGCATTTTCATGATTCATTTCATAATCCACATTATATCGAATATCAATCCACATTTCCACATAAGCATGTAATCCTGAGCTTAATCATTGAACCATGATGCCATCAACATTTACTATTCTGTAAGATAACATGACAAATGCAGAATCAACATTAACCTTAACTTTTCTATCACACGAGGTACATTCTTTTAGTCTCTATAATCCTTCATCATAATTTTAATCATCAATTTAATCATTACTTTCAAATGAACAATGTAAATTGAATCAGGAGAACATGATCTCATTAACTCAAATGTCACAAAAATCATTTCAGATCTATATAAATAATGATGTAGTTTTAGCTAATTTACATAAGCATTAATTTGGTCAATTCGAAATCGTTTATATGGCATAAAATCAAGTAACTAGATCATCAAAAAAATCTCATAATAATATCTTGAAAATTCATCAATATATTTTATCACCTAACCTTTAACCTTCACATAATTTTACATCGCAACAATAATTCAAATAGTGATTAATCATTTTCCTAAATGACTCATCAACATATTTGTACCCATATTGTAACATCTTAGTATTCATCTAAATCATTATCTTAATGTTAGTTATAATGTATCATAAGGTGACAAAAGGCTTTGATGGGTCTAGGGTGTGGCCTCACAAAAACTAACTCTCTTTTGTTTTCCATAAACACAACTTTCATAGAAATCCATATTGACACATTTCAGACTAGGTAAAACTTTCTTTGAATAAAGTAATTTTATACCTTTTTCACTCATGTGTCCGAATCGATTGTGCCAGAGTGCTATGTCAGAATCTACAATAATGTTTTGATGTTCTTCCTGCTCAACTGCAGCCACTGTTCCTAAACATTCATTATCTTCTGAAATAATTAAAGTAGAAGGAACAATATTACCTATACAAAGATATAAGCTGTCTACTTTCATACCTTTTTCTACTACTAAGGAACCTTTTGAAACCTTCCAATTTCTATCATTATAAGTAATTGTGCAACCCTCATCACCCAGTTGCCCTGCTGAAATTAAATTTCCACTTAGCCTTGGAACATGTCTTACCTCTTGTAGTAGCCAATGATTCCCATTCTGCAACTTAATCTTAATTTTTCTCTTTCCAACTATCTGACAGGGTTCATTATCATGCAAATAAACTTGCCCAAAATCCTCTTGGACATAATCAAGAAAGTAACCTCTATGGGGTGTAGCATGAAATGAAACCCCAAAATCTAAAACCCATGAATCATCAATACTTTCTAAAGAAAGAAGAAAGGCATCCTCTTCGGATTTATTAATTACCACATTTGCCTCCTTGTTACCTTCTTGTTTGTCTCCTTTATTTTGTCGAGAACAACAATCTTTCTTCTTGTGACCTAGTTTTCCACTGTACCAGTTATCGTTTGGCCCTTTGGATTCAGACCTCTTTCCCATTGATTTTCCTCTTGATTTCCCATGATTTCTAAAATTGTTTCCTCTCTCATTAGTTCTACCTCTTCTTTGTATGTTTAAGACACTACCTGATGTGGATCCACCTGAACTTTTCCTATAAATTTTCTCACTCAGAATAACACCAATAACATCATCAAATTTTAGGGTATTAGAACTAGAAACATAATTACTAACAACTATTACCAAGCCATTCCATCTTTCAGGCAAAGAACACAAAATCAAGAGATCCCTGACTTCTTCATCAAAAATAACATTGACAAAAGTTAATTGACTGGTAACTATATTAAATTTATTTAAATGATCAACAACTGACCCACCTTCCACCATTTTCATATTAAATAAACACTTCATGAGAAATACATTATTTGAAGCGGAGGGCTTTTCATACAACTTCCCTAGGGTTTTCATCAAATTTTTAGTCATCATTGCTTGTGTAATATTGAATGCCACTGATTGTGCTAGACATAATCAAATACTACCAAGAGCCTTTCTATCAAGAATTGTCCAGTCCTCATCAGAAATGCTTGCCAGTTTGTTGGCTTTTCCTTCCAACGGCTGCCATAGATCCTTCTGATAGAGATATTCCTCCATTTGCATTTTTCATAACTAAAAGTTTTGCCCATTAAACTTGTCAACCTTCAGCCTACCCTCATCTGCCATTGTTCCCACTCAACCATGAGACTCCCACTAAACTATGAGATCTTCCTGTAGAAGATAATTGAAAACAACCTCCCTCTGATACCACTTGTTAGGATTAACAAGGAAGAAATAACAATTACATGAAAATATAACCAATTATCAAAAAAACATAAATCACACAAAAGAGAACAGAAGACACAAAGATTTAAAGTGGTTCACCCAATCCTTGGGCTACATCCACCAATAGCGAGTCCAATATTATTATTATCCAATGATTACAACCTAATTACAATCTGTAATCCCTTATAGCTCAATTTCACCGCAAGTACTAAAACCATACATTATGAAATCCCTAACCCTAAGCTATATTATATAATATTTTACTGCTTTAGGGTTAGAAAGAGTTACAACATGCGAGGGTAGGAAGAAAAGTGTAGAATACTTTCTTGATTAGTCACCACAAGCTAACATCAGAGACTTGTATCTCTCTATATGATCTCTGGTATGTAGCTTAAGCGATACATGTGTAAAGAACGTCAGTTATTCGCCATTACCATCAATGATAAAGAGGAGTAGCAAGAGACTTCCCTCAATGACCATCCTATATTGTAGGAGTTTGTAGATGTATTCCCTTTAAAGTTACCTAGTATGCTACCAACTAGGGTAATTCCCTTTCATATAGACCTGATATGCTGCCACCTAGGGTAATTGACTTTCATATAGACCTTTTACCAAGAGCTGAGCCAATATCTAGAGCCACTTATAGGATGACTACTCACTGTTAGTAAATAAATTTTGTCCTTGTTTCAATCTTCCTTAAGACTATTACTCTATCACCCTTTCAAAGATAAACGTCTACTAACATTTGGGTAAGTGCTTAATATGAGTCACTTCCTGCTGAATTTTAATCTAGGTACAACTCCCTAAATAGATTTTCAATGAATTTCTCTAACCAGATTTCTCTATTTAGCTTTTAACCTGAAAGCTTAAAAGGCTACTATATCATTCTTCAGATGACTAGCACTCTTTACAACATTTTCCAAAAGTAAAACAAGATATTCGAAAATAGGAAATCACAGTTTTCTACCTTCTATACCTCTCTAAGATAGTATAGTAAAAGAACGAATCAAAGGAATATAAAACAAGCTATGATCATTGATATCATCAAGATACTATTGTACTACAACTAATTTGGAATCTGATTGAAGAATCTATGATTAAAGATCACTGAGGAGTTGCTGATTAGATATGTAATATGATTAAATCAGTATTATGTTGTCATTGATGTCAACTAGTTTGACAACACTTATCTTGTAAGCTACTAAACCGAGACATCTGAAGAAAGAAGAAAGAGATGAAGAACAGAGAAATTTGCATGGGGAAAGATGTACATGACAGATGAGGATAAGGAACACATTGAGTAACTTGTTGATGATTCTATGACTTGATGATATTGACTTTATTATGTTGCATTCATCTATGATGAAGTATAGAGCTGAAAGACATAAAGCAGTGTTGTCGGTAAATGAAGCATTTCTAGTATACACCGGCGGAGTGTAGTGTATACCGATCGCAGTATTAACCAAGTAGTGTTGTCAGTAAATGAAGCATTTTAGTATACACCAATGGAGTGTAGTATATACCGATCACAGTATTAACCAAGCAGTGTTCACCGATGCATTTCTTTGTTAACCGAGCAGAACATAATGAACTAAATGATTAGTTTAGCTGATAAGATTGATGAGCTGTAAAGTACCTCAATTTTAGTGATAACTAGAAATGATTGTTATGAAGATCGATGGATAACAAAATTAAAGGAAGATATAATAGAGTAGATTGAAATGTGTTACTGACATGTTAGCTGAGAAAGTTTAAAGCAGTAAAATCTATGAATGTGGTCAAGCGGCAAAATTTGATGGAGGAGAAGAAAATGATTTACCCATCTATATAAGAGACTAGAATTTCATTATGAAAGATGCCAGAAGAAGTAGAAACTATAGGAATATAGCGTGAACAAGGTTTTCATGCATTCTAATCATATTGGTTAAGTAAGAACCGAGCTGCAGAATAATCACCGTGCTACAAAGAGCAATTACTAATGAACAGTAAGTTGATACAGTATTGAATCTGAAGTGAAATATTGATCAAAAGAATTTGTTAGGACTGAATATTGATCTGTAATCTACAATTGAAGTTGTATTAAGGTAGGTCATTTACTGTTACATATTTAACCATTGTATACAATCAAAATCTCTTAACCGAGTGGACTCTAAAAGTCTTATGATGTATCATTCATAGAATAAACATTGTTATCTTGTCAACCCCATAGTGAATGTTGGTTGGATGATAACTTCTAGTCTAAAATCCTCTAACAAGGTCACACCTAATAGTGTGTTTGTAAACCTTTAACAAGGTTGGGTCTTAACTGACCTCACTTTAGAAGAGTGAACAATTTTGGGTTGCTAGTCCCAGGTGGTTTTTCCCTTTATAGGGTTTCCATGTTAAATCTCTTATGTTATGTGTTGATTGTGATATTTGTTTGTTATCATACTTTGCATGTTAGATGTTAGATTTGATCGGTAACTATTATAGTATTTGACTGGTAATCGGTAAAAGCACAGATAATGAAAGTTATTATTGTTTACCAAGGAGTAGAAATAGAAGAAGTTTTGAATTATACATATTATTGTGGGACACTGGATAACTGATTCACCCCCCTCTCAGTTATTCTAATAATTGGTATCAGAGCTGTGGTTGCTTAGAACAAAGTTTTAAGGACTTAAGCACAAAGGTCTCAAGATGTATAAGAGGGAAGTACCAAAGCTAAACAAAGAGAACTTTGTAGTAAGGCAAAGCAGGATGAAGCTGCACATATCTGGAATTGGGAACTCTGCACTAGATCTAATGGAGAATGGCTACATACAACTGCCCACTGGTCCCTTAACTCTTGATCAACTGAAGGACAAGCATGAACACAATATCACTTTGATGGAACTTGCTGCTGCTTGTACCAATGCTGAATTTGAAGACATCAATGGTTGTGATACTACTAAGAAGATGTGGGACAAGTTAAATCTGATATACAGTGGAGATCTGAATGTCAAAAGAGCCCAAGCTGAAAGTCTAAGAGGTAGATTTGATGATATGAGAATGAAAGAAGGTGAGAATATTGTACAATACTCAAATAGACTAAAAGAGGTGGTACATGCTATTAGAGCATCTGATGGAGTGATTGATGATGAAATAGTGATAAGAAAGATTCTCAGAACTTTGCTACCAGTTTATGCAATCAAGATCTCTACAATTCATGAAACAAGAGCTACATCCAACCTTACTCTTGACACTCTGATTGGTAAACTTACAACCTTTGAATTAAACAATTTTGATAATAGTGTTGTTCCTTCTGTTGAATCCACTTTCATGTCTCCTTTGAAGATTGGAAAGTCTAGCAGGAATAATAAGAATTATGATAGTGATAGCAATACCGATGATGAGCTTGAAGCTCTTATGGCTAGAAGATTGCCGAAAGGAAAAGGAAGGTATAGAGGTAAGATACTTTTGACATGTTTTAACTATAAAGAAGTTAGTCACATCGCTGCTAGATATCCTCAGAAGAAAGATGATGAAAGATCCAAAGACTGATCTGAAGGAAGCTATGGAAGAAGAGTCAACAGAGGCTACTGACATAACAATAGAGACAACCAAAATGATAAAGGCAAAAAGGTATGTTACATAGCCGAAGATATTGAAATTGAAACTGATTCTGATGATGACATAAAAGTTGTATTTGTTGCTATGAAAGATGACTTAGAGGAAGAAGAGAAACATGAAGAGACAACACTGATCTCTAAAGTAAGCAGAAATGATACATGGATCATAGACAGTGGCTGTACACATCATATGACCAATGATGTAGAAAATTTTTATCATCTTGTTGAATATAATGGAGGATCTGTAAGAATGGAAAATGATGAACCTTGTATGGTAAGAGGTAAAGGTTCACTAATGATCAATGACATAATACAATGTGAAAATGCATACTGGGTAGATGGATTGAACTATAATCTATTAAGTGTGGCTCAGCTGAACAATTCAGGCCACCAAAAGGCTTTTGAGAGCAAAAAGGTAAGAATTTATGATGATGGAGGAAGACTTGTCGAAACTAGTACACAATCCAAAGGTAATCTATTCTATCTTGATATGGATCAGTCTTCTTATTTGTTAATAAAGGATAAAGATGCTTGGTTGTGACACAAAAGGTTATGCCATGTGAACTTTGACAACATGATCAAGATTAGTAAAAAGAAAAGAGTTAGAGGATTGCCTAACTTGGCAAAACTTGATCATGTCATGTGCCATGAATGTTAGAAAGGTAAGATGACTAAGTCTAGTTTTAAAAGTAAAGACTACTCAACAAAGAAGATACTTGAGTTGGTTCATACTGACCTATGTGGTCCTATGAGAACTCAAAGTTGTTTTGGTGATAGATATTTTATTCTTTTTGTTGATGACTATACTAGACCGATGATTGTTATGTTCTTGAAAGAGAAATCTAAAGCCTTTAAAATGTTTAAGTGGTATAAAGTTAAGGTAGAGAAAGAGATTGGAAAAAAAATAAAATGCTTAAGATCTGATAGAGGAGGTGAATTTATCTCTGATGAATTTACTAATTTTTGTAATGAGCATGGAATTAAAAGACAGGTCTCTGCACTGAGGACACCTCAGCAAAATGGCATTGCTGAAAGAAGGAACAGGTCTATAATTGATTATGCTAGAACATTGATGATACAAAAGAATGTTGCTCAGACATATTGGAGGGAAGCTATCTATACAGCTATGTATGTTCTTAACCAAGTACAACTAAAGAAGGACACCAACCAAACACCTTATGAGCTATGGTTTGGACACAAACCTACTGTAATTTATTTTAGGATTTTTGGAAGTAAATGCTTTATTTTGAAAGATGAAAGAAATGAAAAATTTGATTCTAAAGGAGATGAAGGGATATTTCTGGGATATTCCTCTACAAGTAAAGCATATAAATGTTTGAATAAGGTTACAAATAAGATAGTTGAAAGTACTAATGTTCATGTTGATGAGTTTGATGACAAGAACATAGAGAAAAGTATAAAGGAACTGGAAGACTGCGATAGATTCACATACATTGAATATCTAGAGTATCTACCAATGCCACAAGATGTGACAATTAGTTAGCAGGGAAACAATATAGGACAATAGGAAACACAAACCAATGGACAAGATGGAGCTACCAAGAAAGGAAATGACCCTGAGCAGGATGAGCAAGAAAGGAGAAATCAAGTTCTGGCTAGTTTTGTCAGAAGACATCATCCTAAGACACAAATCATTCGAGACAGACATGCTGAAATGCAAAATAGAAGCAAAACAAGACCAAGGTATATGTCTAGTTTGTGAATTTGAACCTAAAAATTTGAAAGTTGCATTAGAGAATGAAGAAAGGGTTAATGCAATGAAGGAGGAAATAGAGCAAATAAAGAAGAACAAAACCTAGTCCTTAGTACCCTGACCTAAAGATAAGAATGTTATCAGTACTAAGTGGATATTCAAGAATAAACTGAATGAAAATGGTGAAGTCACACGAAATAAAGCTAGATTGGTATGCAAAGGATATGCACAAGAAGAAGGCATTGACTATGGTGAAACATTTGCACCTATTTCTAGATTGGAAGGAGTTAGAATGCTACTTGCATATGTTGCACACAAGAAATTCAAAGTCTATCAAATGGATGTGAAGTCAGCATTTCTGAATGGTATACTTGAAGAAGAAGTCTACATCAAACAACCTGAAGGATTTGTTGATCCTCACAATAGAGACATGGTATGTAGATTACATAAGGCTTTATATGGCTTGAATCAAGCACCTAGAGCATGGTATGAAAGACTACATACTTACTTGTTAAGTATTGGATTTGTCAGAACAAGTGAAAATAATAATCTGTATATGAAAGGTGATACTGATGATACTATTATCATTGCTGAAATATTTGTTGATGATATTATTTTTGGAGGCTCAAAGCTTGTATGCAAGATATTTGTTGATGAAATACAAAAGGAATTTGAAATGTCTATGTTCGGAGAGATTAAGTTCTTTCTTGGACTACAAGTGATTTAGCAAAGTGATGGAATATTCATCACACAATCTAAACACATAAAGGAAGTACTAAAGACATTTGGCATGGAAGATGCTAAACCTGTGGGAACACCGATGGCTACTAGAAGAAAATTGACAAAGGAGGATGAAACTATAGAGGTAAACCAAACACTTTACCGATTCCTGATTGGTAAGTTAATGTATGTAGTTCATAGTAGACCAAATATAGCACATGTTGTGAGAATTGTTGTAGGATTTTTTGCTAATCCTAGAGAATCACACATGATAGCTACAAAAAAGATCTTAAGATACCTTAAAAAAATAGAGAATTATCGATTATGGTATCCTAAGGAAGGGAAGTTTGAACTGAAAGTTTACACCGATGTTGATTGGGCTGGAAATGTGGATGATAGAAAAAGCACCACCAAAGGAGCATTTTTCTTTGGTGAAAGACTTGTAACCTGGACAAGTAAAAAGCAAGCTTGTATTTCTCAGTCTATAGCTGAAGTAGAGTATGTTGCTACTGCTACTAACTATTCAAACATTGCATATATCAAGCAAGTGTTGGAAGGGATGAATGAGGTAATCACTAACCCGGTGATTATATATTGTGCCAACACTAGTGCTATTAATATTTCAAAGAATCCTGTGATGCACTCTAAGACAAAGCATATATTTATTAAGTATCATTACTTAAGAGAATAAGTGCAAGATAAGAAAGTGAAGTTAGAATTTGTCACATCTAAAAAACAACTTACAGATATTTTTACAAAGCCTCTACTAAAGGACACATTTGAATACTTGAGGACTAGACTTGGGGTCCATCCCCTGTCTATAGGTCACTAAGATGATCTGGTTGTTGCATCAACCTACTTTTATCAGAATATCATTCATGTTGATGCAACATAGTTCACACTTTGAATCATGTTCAAGGTTGTGATTAAGTTTGGAGAACTTGAACTGATTGGAATATCAGTATACAGAGATACAAAGGAGGATAGAATTGATTGTTTATTTGTTTCTTTGGCATTGCTATCAAAGGGAGAGAAAAATAATATGAAAAGGGACAAGCATCGACAAGAATTATCTAAGGGAGAGACAGAGTATTGAAGATCAGTTACAGAGAACAGGAACAAGAACAAGAACAAGAGAACTGAAAAGATCACAACTATAGAATGGTAAATCTGTATTATCTAATGTTGTTTAGTAATGTAGTGATTAAACATATTAAGTCTATTCAACTTATAGCATTTTATTCACAAAGTTGTAGAATATATGTTTGGTATGTGTATGGTACATTTCATATTACTTGAGTTGTCATCAATGCCAAAGGGAGAGATTGTTGGACTACAACTGATTTGGAATCTGATTGAAGAATCTATGATTAAAGATCACTAAGGAGTTGTTGATTAGATATGCAATATGATTAAATCAATATTATGTTGTCATTGATGTCAACTAGTTTGATAGCACTTATCTTGTAAGTTACTATACCAAGACATCTGAAGAAAGAAGAAAGAGATGAAGAACAAAGAAATTTACATAGGGAAATATGTACATGATAGATGAGGATAAGGAACATATTGAGTAACTTGTTGATGAGTCTATGACTTGATGATATTAAATTTATTATGTTGCATTCATCTATGATGAAGTATAGAGATGAAAGAGGCAAAGCAGTGTTGTCGGTAAAATAAAGCATTTCTAGTATACACTGACGAAGTGTAGTGTATACCGATCATAGTATTAACTGAGCAATGTTCACCAACGCATTTCTTTGTTAACTCAGTGGAACAAAATGAACTAAATGATTAGTTTAGCCGATAAGATTAATGAGTTGTAAAGTATCTCAATTTTAGTGATAACAGATAATGTTTGTTATGAAGATCGACGGCTAACAAAATTAAAGGAAGATCTAACGGAGTGGATTGAAATGTGTTACTGACACGTCAGTCAAGAAAGTTTGAAGTGGCAAAATCTATGAATGTGGTTAAATGGAAAAATCTGATGGAGAAGAAGAAAATGATTTACCCATCTATATAAGAGACTAGAATTTCATTATGAAAGATGCCAGAAGAAGTAGAAACTATAGGGATATAGCGTGAACAAGGTTTTCATGCATTCTGATCATACTGGTTAAGTAAGAACTGAGCTGCAAAACAATTACCGAGGTACAAAGAGCAATTACCGATGAACAATAAGTTGATACAATATTGAATCTGAAGTGAAATATTAATCAAAAGGATTTGTTAGGATTGAATATTGATCTATAATCTACAATTGAAGTTGTATTAAGGTAGGTCATTTACTATTACATATTTAACCATTGTATATAATCAAAATATTTTAACTGAGTGGACTGTGAAAGTCTTATGATGTATCATTCATAGAATGAACATTGTTATCTTATCAACCCCATAGTGAATGCTAGTTGGACGATAACTTCTAGTCTAAAATCCTCTAACAAGGTCACACCTGACAGTGTGTTTGTAAACCTTTAATAGGGTTGGATCTTAACCAACCTCACTTCAGAAGAGTGAACAATTTTGGGTTGCCGGTCTTAGGTGGTTTTTCCCTTTACAGGGTTTCCACGTTAAATCTCTTGTGTTATGTGTTGATTGTGATATTTGTCTATTATCATACTTTGCATGTTACATGTTAGATTTGATCGGTAACTATTATAGTATTTGACTGGTAATCGGTAAAAGCACATATAGTGAAAGTAATTATTGTTTACTAAGGAGCAAAAATAGAAGTTGTTTTGAATTATACATATTGTTGTGGGAAACTAGAAAACTGATTCACCCCCCTCTTAGTTATTCTAACAGATACTAACAAAGATCTATTGTAGAAATAGGGAATGAATAAAAATGTCACCATAGAACATATATTCACTCACTTTAAATTACATAAATTTGAAACATAGTACAATTGATATATTAACTGTTCTTGCAGCCCAGGCAAAAAGTATGAAAAATATATATATGAGTTCTTCAATAGAAAACTTGATATATCAAATTGTCTTTTCAACTGAAAGAAACTTTAAAAGAAAAATATTAATTTCCTTCAAAATTTTCTAACCCTTTCTTCTACGCAACTAAACTACTTATAGTTTTTGCAAAGTCGAGAGGTCTCCCAAAAAACCTGACCTCTCAGTTAGAACATTTTTAAGAGTAACCAAAGTAAAAGAGGACACATCTCCTTCAAAGTTTTCAAATAGTTAAAACATAACTAAATCTCAAGATCAGCCTCCTTAACAGCAACATGCTCCTCATCTTCTGGGAGATTCTCTCCTTCAACTGTGGTGGATTGTCACCTCCCATTGGTTGTGTGCCTGAATCAATTCCTTCACAAGTTGTAGATGAGGAACCTTCATGTTCACTATCCTAGTCATCACCGCTTCCTTAGTCCAGTTGGATTTCTTGATCTTCTCAATTATTGAAGGGATTTGATCTACACGGAGATACAACATTGATTCAATCCTAGCCACCTATGTAAAATCCGAAGGCTTAGGGTTGGCCTTTTCTTTAATCTTCTTCATAGTATTCTCAAACACTGTAAGGGCTATTTTTTGGTCTTGATCTCCATGATTGACCATGTATGTATGAGAAAAATTGATCACCTTTAGTTTAGTCATCATTGTTTTCTGTAATAGCCTAATTTCATTCTCATTATCTTTGTTCTCAGTAACAGTACTCCTGATGGGGTTGAGACACCAACTAACATTCTTTTTGAGAAAAAAGAAGGTGGCTTCATCAAGTGATTTCATAGATTGCTCTGTATAGAACTTTACAAACCCATATTTTTCTATCTCTAAGAACTTAGACATGGTTGCAAACCATTTCTCTTCCTCTCTTTCCCACACCTGCCTCTATGTTTGTAACTCTCCTATCAAGGCTTTTGTATCATGTAGAACTTCTTGAGCATCTTTGAGGTACCTAAGACCACTTTTAACAATTTCATTGATCCACTCATCTACTGAAGTCACTAGGGCTTGGCCTCTTTGAACCTAACTCAAGAAATTTTTTCTTTCAGCAGAATTTGGGTCAAAAATTTGAGGAGATTGGACTAAAGGAGTGGCGTCAAAGCTGCAGAAAGTATTGATAAACTGTGACAATGTTGAAATTATCTATTTTAATTCCTTCTTCTCTTTACCATCTTGCCAAGATGAATACAACATCTAATGTATAGTCTCCTTGAACAAATTATTCTTGCCAACATGATCCATGGTACCTATCTCCACCTTGATGACCTCAAAATCCTCTACCCTGACTTCTTGTTCTCCCTACTTAGGTCTTTAAGTCACCACTTCTACATTCCATTTTCTAATTTTCACATCTGTGAACATTCGGGCTATGCTTTTTTTACCTTCATTATTTTGGGAGTCTTCTAGACATACTTGCTAACTATGTCTTTAACAGGAAAAGATACAGGAACTAGATTGCATTTTTTACTCACCATGGAGACTAGCCATGGGGATGTGACCCCAGAACCAGTGGGTTGCTCAGGTGTCTTTTTTGGTGTACCAATTACTTCTGGTGTGGCATCATGTAAGTCAAAAATATCCTTATCCACCTATTCATTTTTGGATATGTGGAAACTTGTATCTTCTATCTTGTCTTCATCTAGATTTATTATTAGGACATTCTCCTGAGCCATATTTTTCTTAGTCTTTAACCTAGTCTTGGACCTTGTAATCCTCTATGAAGGAGCAACAAGGTGAGGATCAGCTATAGATTTCTTTCTCATGTTTCTAGCCTGTGATTTCTGAATAGATCCTACATTTTTAATTTGGGTAGATGATTTAGAAACAAAAATAGGGGAATGTAAAGAAGTACATATAACTTCTTCTATTTCTACTCTAGGTTCTTTCTGCTTTCTTCTTTTTTGCAGCCACTCATTAGTTAGCTCGATAACACATAAAGTTTTTCTTTCAATATTATCCTCTTCCTCCTTGGACCAGTCTATAATAGGATCACTTTTCTCAACTAGTTTTTTGTAGCTAGGCTCAATCAAATTTGATCCATCATCAGTTACTCCATCTACGTTAATCTAAAGTCTCATTGATTAAATTTGGGATACACATAGTTTGATGTGAGCTCTTTCCTCTACTTGTGAATCATCACAATAGTCCTCCTAGAAATCTTACAGGTGGGGTATAGGAAACATGTGTGATCTAAGTCCTAGACTATCACTAGCATAATTTTTGTTATCAAACCCCACTCTTTTAGTATAGTACTTGAAGTCAAAATGATAGATGTTGCTTCCAATATTGACAACATCCACCATGGTTTTACATGAAAATTTAAGCAGTGTTATAGGAAAAGCCTTATCCCACTCCTCTTCAGAAAGAAATCTTTTCAAAACTATAGCCTTATCCTCTCAAGGTCATGGGTGGGGTAGTTAAACTCACAAGTCTTCAGTTTCATGGACTTGTAGGCTATGGCTCAACCATCCTACATAAGGACTTCTCCTAGTCCATCTAAAGATGCATCAGTGCATACCACAAAGTTTGCTGAAGGATCTGGTAGAACAAGGATAGGTGCGCTAGTGAGTACTCTCTTGAGCTCCTGAAAGGCTCTCTCACACTTCTTCATCCACTCAAACTTCTTACCCTTTGATGCAGGAGCATCCTGGGTGTAAGAGCAATCTTGCATCACCCAAAAATATTTTTGTTTTTATTTTTCAATAAGGGCTATTTTGTGCAGAGCTACTATTTATGAAAAGTTACTATTTTTGGTAATTTTCGTATGTGCTCAGAATGATCTGATTTCTTTCTTGGAGGTTCATTTTGGTCATATAAGTCTGCCAGCAAAGTTTCATTGCCAGATCAAGTGTATATTGGAAGATATTGAAGATTTTCGGTATTGGCAGCAGGGTACAGAAACTTTGAACTCAGTTTTGAAGGCTTTAGAGGCCCCGGATGAGGTCAAAAATTTGGGTGACGGGTGCTTGCACGGGTCAAGCCTGTAGAGCACTTCGTGGCATTTCCGAAATGGGGTTATAATAGCCGAGCGGGTCAACTGGTGATGACTTATGGTCTTCGAAAGTTGGGCCACCCGAAATGGCAGAAAATAATTTTCTTCAAAATTTTTGTTCGGGTTTCAAAGGTTATCTTGAGCCGACTGTGATGTAATAAAATGTAAAATAAAATAATTCTAAGTTTGGTCGGCCTTATTGGCTAAAATTCTGGAACCTTCCAGGCGGTGGAAAATTGCCTATATAAGGAAGGCTGTATTATTGTCTTAGGAGTTCAGAATAGTTCTGGGTAGTAGATCTGGGTATTGATTCGAGGCTTTGTCCTATAGAATATTGTAAGGGAATGCCCATGTGGCTTTGCATATTGTAATTTTGAAAGTTTGTAATTCCACATTTGTGGAGATAATAAGAAGCCAATTTTCTGTTCTTGCATATTGTTGTTGTTTCTCTATTTCTGTTATGTGTTTGTGGTATTAAGGGGAGCACCCTTCATCAAGTGGTATCAGAGCAGGTTTTCATGAGTGTGTAAACAGATCGCTGACTGTGAGGTAGTTTGCACCAAGACCGTGGCTAGGGTTTCAGTGCGCATCCCGAAAATACCTCCACGAAGAGAACGTAGCGGAAGAGCTGGTGTTGTAACACCTGAGGTTAGAGAGCTGCAGAGATAAGTGCGAGCATTACAAAAAGAGATTCGTAGAGGAATGAATCTTAATGTCAGAGATGAAAGCGAGGATGAAGCCGAAGAAGAATATCAAGAAGGAGAAGTTGAAATTGTGAACCAGGAGGAAGAAAGACTTTTTCGGGCGATTTCCAAGATTGGGAAAAGACCTAAGATTGAGGTTCCTACATTTTCTAAAAATCTTAACCCAGAGGAATTGATCGACTGGATCAATGAATGTGAGGAGTATTTTGAGTATGAAGATGTTGAGGATCCTGATAGGGTCAAATTTGCGAAGGCCAGACTGAAAGGTCATGCGAAGATCTGGTGGCAAGAAATTCAATTGGAGCGAAATAGAAGAGGAAAAGATAAAATCATAAGATGGGATCGGATAGTGGATAAATTAAAGTGACAGTTCATTCCTGTTGATTATGAGCTTGACCTACTGAAGAAAATGGAGAGTTTGAAGCAAGCAGGAAGATCTGTTCAGGAGTATACAGAGGAGTTCTATCGACTTCTCATCAGAACAGGCCATGCAGAAGCTGATAAGGAGAAAGTTGCCTGATACCTTAATGGGTTAAGGCCAAGCATTCAGGAGGAGCTGAATCTGGTTCGAATGAACAGTATTGAAGAGGCATACTAGTTTGCCCTAAAAGTAGAGGAAAAGCTGAACAAGAAGTTTGAGAGCAGACAAAACGGAAGAGGTCGCGGTGGACGATCCGGTGGACGGTCATATGGTGGCCAAAATGAAGATTCGAAAAAGAAGGATGAGGCCAGTAGCAGTGAGAATCAGTGAGGAAATAATTCTAATCGCTTCGAGGATCAGAATAATAGAGATCAGAGAGGAAGAGGAAGAGGACAAGGATCTGAAAGAGCTGGCTTCCGTGGAACATGTTTTCACTATGGAGAAGAAGGTCATAGGGCATTTGAATGTCCTCAGTGCCAAGGCAGAACAGACAAGAGAAATGAAGGCCAGGCCAGAGTTGCACATGTAGATGAAGATGCCAGATCATCAAATTCTGAAGATGCTGAAAGAGGAGAAACATTGATTAACAGAAGAGTCCTGTTGAGTGGTGAGAATGAACCTGAGCAAAGGCAGAGCCTGTTTCGCACCAGGTGCAAGTGTGAAGGTAAATGTTGTGATGTGATCATTGATAGTGGAAGCACTGACAATTTGGTATCAGAAGAGATGGTGACAAAGTTGAAGCTCAAGAGACAGAAACACCCACATCCATATCGGATTGCCTGGGTACAGGATGACCACAAGGTCATGGTCAATGAACAATGCCTAGTAAAGTTCAAGGTTGGCGGATACCAAGATGAGGCATTATGTGATATCATATCTATGGATGCATGTCATATGTTATTGGGTAGACCATGGCAGTTTGACAGATGTGCTGTACATGATGGTCGTACGAATACCTATTCCCTGACAAAGGATGGAGTGCGAAATAAGCTAAAACCATTGAAGGAGACCGAAGAAAAGGTATATGGTAATGCAAGGATAACTTTTGTTGATGAAAGAAATTTCCTAGATGGTATGAGGCATGAGCATGTATGTTTTGCTTTAATTCCAAAAGCTGGTAAAGAGGAAGTAGAAGATGTTCCTGTAGAAGTTGCAGATTTGTTGAATGAGTTTCAAGATATTGTATCGGATAACGTGCCTGATGGATTACCACCAGTCAGGAAGATCGGTCATCAGATGGATTTGATCCCAGGAGCGAGTTTGCCGAATAAGGCAGCACACAGAATGACACCTGCAGAAAGTGAAGAGTTGAACAGACAAGTACATGAGTTGTTACAGAAAGGATTGATTCGAGAGAGTCTGAGTCCCTGTGCTGTACCTGCGGTATTAGCACCAAAGAAGAATGGAGAGTGGAGGATGTGTACAGATTTCAGAGCAATAAACAAGATCACAATCAAGTACAGATTTCCATTACCACGAATAGATGATATTATGGACTATTTGAGTGGAGCTGTATATTTCTCAAAGATAGATCTGAAGAGTGGATATCATCATATTCGGATCAGAGAAGGAGATGAATGGAAGACTGCCTTCAAGACAAAGGAAGGACTGTATGAGTGGTTATTCATGCTTTTTGGGCTAACCAATGCACCGAGCACTTTCATGCGGCTCATGAATGAGGTTCTGAAAGAATTTCTGGGTAAGTTTGCCATTGTTTACCTAGATGATATTTTGATCTTTAGTAAGACATTGGAAGAGCATATGATGCATATTCGTATGGTATTTGAGAAGTTGAGAGAAGAGAAATTGTTGATTAATTTGAAGAAGTGCAGTTTTGTGAAGAAAGAGTTAGTGTATTTGGGATTTGTAGTGTCAGCAGAAGGTCTAAAAATAGACCCAGAAAAGGTACAGGCTATCCTTGAATGGCCTACTCCAAGGAGTGCTACTGAGGTAAGATCTTTTCATGGTCTAGCTAGTTTTTACAGAAAGTTTATGAGAAATTTTAGCAGTATTTGTGGACCCTTGACTGAAACAATGAGAGGGGATAGAAAACAGTTTAAGTGCACTAATGGGGCAGAAAAGAGTTTTCAATTGTTGAAACAAAAAGTTACAGAACAACCTGTTTTAGCACTTTCAGATTTTAATAAGGTGTTTCAAGTAGATTGTGATGCTAGTGGTACTGCAATAGGAGCTGTTATGAGCCAAGAAGGTAAACTTGTTGCTTATTTCAGTGAGAAATTAAATGATGCCAAGAGAAAATATTCTGTTTATGATCAAGAATTTTATGCTATAGTTTAGGCATTGAAAAAGTGGAGGCACTATCTGCTTCCTAAGGAGTTTATTTTGTATACTGATCATCAAGCTTTGCAATATTTGAATAGTCAAGGAAAATTGAATAAAAGGCATTTAAAATGGGTTGAATTTTTGCAGAGTTATACATTTGTTTTGAAACACAGGAGTGGAAAGTCTAATAGGGTTGCAGATGCTCTTAGCAGAAGGCAACTATTGCTGACAGAAATGCAGATTGAAGTGGTTGGGTTCAAGGAACTCAAGAATTTATATCTAGAGGATCCTGATTTTGGTGAAGCTTGGAAAGCTTGTACGGAACCTGTTACTCTAGAAAGGACGAAATGGTTGGATTTCATCATCCAGGATGATATGCTGTTCAGAGGGAGTCAGTTGTGCATTCCACAAAGTTCTATGAGGGAGAATCTCATCAAGGAGAAGCATAGTGGAGGATTGGCTGGACATTTTGGTCGTGATAAAACCCTTGGTTTGGTTAGTGAGAATTATTATTGGCCACAGTTGCAGCAAGATGTGAAGAAGTTTGTATAGAGTTGCGGAGTATGTCAGATGGCGAAGGGAGTGAAGAAGAATACAGGGTTGTATCAGCCATTACCTGTACCAGAGAAGCCTTGGGAGGATATCAGCATGGACTTTATTCTTGGTTTACCGAGGACACAGTGGGGACACGATTCAATTTTTGTGGTAGTTGACAGATTTTTAAAGATGGCACATTTTATTCCCTGCAAGAAGACTAATGATGCTATTCATGTAGCAGAATTGTTTTTCCGAGAAGTAGTAAGACTTCATAGTTTGCCAAAGACCATAGTTTCAGATCGGGACACTAAGTTTGTGAGATATTTCTGGCGTACGTTGTGGAAGAAGTTGAAGATAGATTTGAAGTTCAGTTCATCACATCATCCACAGACTGATGGATAGACAGAGGTGGTGAATAGGAGTTTGGGAAATTTGCTGAGATGTTTGGTTGGAGATAAGCCAACAGGATGGGATTTGATTTTACCACAGGCGGAATTTGCATACAATAATTCTGTCAACAGAAGCACTAGTAAATCACCATTCCAGATTGTATATGAAAGTAGTCCAAGAAATGCATCTGAATTGAGGAAGATAGATAAAGGAGAAATAAGTAGTGCTGAAGCTGAAGATTTTGCAGAACACTTGAAGAACATCCATGAGGAGGTGAGGAAGCATATTACCAAGATGAATGCACAGTATAAGGCTAAGGCAGATGAGAAAAGGAGGTATAAGGAATTTCAGGTTGGTGATGAAGTCATGGTTCATTTACGGAAGGAGCGGTTTCTAGTTGGTACATATAACAAGCTAAAAATGAAGAAGTTTGGACCATGTAGGATACTGAAGAAACATGATTCAGAAAATGCATATGAGGTAGAATTACCTACTGAGCTAAATATTTCGCCAATGTTTAACATTTCAGATCTGACAGAGTATCATGAAGGAGGTGTTGAAGATGAGATCACAACAGCAGAGTGGAGTATTCCAGCAACTAGTTCAGACACTAAGGAGATCGAAGATATACTAGACAGTCGTGTTGGGAGAAGCACAAGGAACAGGACATATGAAAAATATCTGGTCAAGTGGAAAGGACGGCCTGTTGAAGATTCATCATGGCTGACAAAGGAGGAGGTTAGCCATCTTGGTTTTCCTCTGCACACCTGAGTCGTGACAGGGTCACTTCTCAAATTACCCTGGGTGTCTGATGCAGGAGCATCCTGGGTGTAAGAGCAATCTTGCATCACCCAAAAATATTTTTATTTTTATTTTTCAATAAGGGCTATTTTGTGCAGAGCTACTATTTATGGAAAGTTACTATTTTTGATAATTTTCGTATGTGCTCAGAATGATCTGATTTCTTTCTTGGAGGTTCATTTTGGTCATATAAGTCTGCCAGCAAAGTTTCATTGCCAGATCAAGTGTATATTGGAAGATATTGAAAATTTTTGGTATTGGCAGCAGGGTACAGAAACTTTGAACTCAGTTTTGAAGGCTTTAGATGCCCCGGATGAGGTCAAAAATTTGAGTGACGGGTGCTTGCACAGGTCAAGCCTGTAGAGCACTTTGTGGCATTTCTGAAATGGGGTTATAATAGCCGAGCGGGTCAACTGGTGATGACTTATGGTCTTTGAAAGTTGGGCCACCCGAAATGGCAGAAAATAATTTTTTTCAAAATTTATGTTCGAGTTTCAAAGGTTATCTTGAGCAGACTATGATGTAATAAAATGTAAAATAAAATAATTCTAAGTTTGGTCGGCCTTATTGGCTAAAATTCTGGAACCTTCTAGGCGGTGGAAAATTGCCTATATAAGGAAGGCTGTATTATTATCTTAGGAGTTCAGAATAGTTCTGGGTAGTAGATCTGGGTATTGATTCGAGACTTTGTCCTATAGAATATTGTAAAGGAATGCCCATGTGGCTTTGCATATTATAATTTTGAAAGTTTGTAATTCCACATTTGTGGAGATAATAAGAAGCCAATTTTCTGTTCTTGCATATTGTTGTTTCTCTATTTCTGTTATGTGTTTGTGGTATTAAGGGGAGCACCCTTCATCAAGTGGTATTAGAGCAGGTTTTCTTGAGTGTGTAAATAGATCACCGACTGTGAGGTAGTTTGCACCAAGACCGTGGCTAGGGTTTTAGTGCGCATCCTGAAAATGCCTCCACGAAAGGAACGTGGCGGAAGAGCTAGTGTTGTAACACCTGAGGTTAGAGAGTTGTAGAGACAAGTGTGAGCATTACAAGAAGAGATTCGTAGAGGAATGAATCTTAATGTCAGAGATGAAAGCGAGGATGAAGCTGAAGAAGAATATCAAGAAGGAGAAGTTGAAATTGTGAACCACGAGGAAGAAAGACTTTTTTGGGCGATTTCCAAGATTGGGAAAAGACCTAAGATTGAGGTTCCTACATTTTCTGAAAATCTTAACCCAGAGGAATTGATCGACTAGATCAATGAATGTGAGGAGTATTTTGAGTATGAAGATGTTGAGGATCCTGATAGGGTCAAATTTGCGAAGGCCAGACTGAAAGGTCATGCGAAGATCTGGTGGCAAGAAATTCAATTGGAGCAAAATAGAAGAGGGAAAGATAAAATCACAAGATGGGATCGGATAGTGGATAAATTGAAGCGACATTTCATTCTTGTTGATTATGAGCTTGACCTACTAAAGAAAATGCAGAGTTTGAAGCAAGCAGGAAGATCTGTTCAGGAGTATACAGAGGAGTTCTATCGACTTCTCATCAGAACAGGCCATGCAGAAGCTGATAAGGAGAAAGTTGCCCAATACCTTAATGGGTTAAGGCCAAGCATTCAGGAGGAGCTGAATCTGGTTCGAATGAACAGTATTGAAGAGGCATAACAGTTTTCCCTAAAAGTAGAGGAAAAGCTGAACAAGAAGTTTGAGAGCAGACAAAATGGAAGAGGTTGCGGTGGATGATCCGGTGGACGGTCATATGGTGGCCGAAATGAAGATCCGAAAAAGAAGGATGAGGCCAGTAGCAGTCAGAATCAGCAAGGAAATAATTCCAATCGCTTCGAGGATCAGAATAATAGAGATCGGAGAGGAAGAGGAAGAGGACAAGGATCTGGAAGAGGTGGCTTCTGTGGAACATGTTTTCACTGTGGAGAAGGTCATAGGGGATTTGAATGTCCTCAGCGCCAAGGCAGAACAGACAGGAGAAATGAAGGCCAGGCCAGAGTTGCACATGTAGATGAAGATGTCAGATCATCAAATTTTGAAGATGCTGAAAGAGGAGAAACGTTTATTAACAGAAGAGTCCTGTTGAGTGGTGAGAATGAACCTGAGCAAAGGAAGAGCCTGTTTCGCACCAGGTGCAAGTGTGAAGGTAAATGTTGTGATGTGATCATTGATAGTAGAAGCACTGACAATTTGGTATCAGAAGAGATGGTGACAAAGTTGAAGCTCAAAAGATAGAAACACCCACATCCATATCGGATTGCCTGGGTACAGGATGACCACAAGGTCATGGTCAATGAACAATGCCTAGTAAAGTTCAAGGTTGGCGGATACCAAGATGAGGCATTATGTGATATCATATCTATGGATGCATGTCATATGTTGTTGGGTAGATCATGGAAGTTTGACAGATGTGCTGTACATGATGGTCGTGCGAATACCTATTCCCTGACAAAGGATGGAGTGCGACATAAGCTAAAACTATTGAAGGAGACCGAAGAAAAGATATGTGGTAATGCAAGGATAACTTTTGTTGATGGAAGAAATTTCTTAGATGGTATGAGGCATGAGCATGTATGTTTTACTTTAATTCCAAAAGCTGGTAAAGAGGAAGTAGAAGATGTTCCTGTAGAAGTTGCAGATTTGTTGAATGAGTTTCAAGATATTGTATCCGATAACGTGCCTGATGGATTACCACCAGTCAGGAAGATCGGTCATCAGATGGACTTGATCCCAGGAGTGAGTTTCCCGAATAAGGCAGCATACAGAATGACACCTGCAGAAAGTGAGGAGTTGAATGGACAAGTACATGAGTTGTTACAGAAAAGATTGATTCGAGAGAGTCTGAGTCCCTGTGCTGTACCTGCGGTATTAGCACCAAAGAAGAATGGAGAGTGGAGGATGTGTATAGATTCCAGAGCAATAAACAAGATCATAATCAAGTACAGGTTTCCATTGCCACGAATGGATGATATTATGGACTGTTTGAGTGGAGCTGTGTATTTCTCAAAGATAGATCTGAAGAGTGGATATTATCAGATTCGGATCAGAGAAGGAGATGAATGGACGACTGCCTTCAAGACAAAGGAAGGACTGTATGAGTGGTTAGTCATGCCTTTTGGGCTAACCAATGCACCGAGCACTTTCATACGGCTCATGAACGAGGTTCTGAAAGAATTTTTGGGTAAGTTTGTCATTGTTTACCTAGATGATATTTTGATCTTTAGTAAGACATTGGAAGAGCATATGATGCATATTCGTATGGTATTTGAGAAGTTGAGAGAAGAGAAATTGTTGATTAATTTGAAGAAGTGCAGTTTTGTGAAGAAAGAGTTAGTGTATTTGGGATTTGTAGTGTCAGCAGAAGGTCTAAAAATGGACCCAGAAAAGGTACAGGCTATCCTTGAATGGCCTACTCCAAGGAGTGCTACTGAGGTAAGATCTTTTCATGGTCTAGCTAGCTTTTACAAAAAATTTATCAAAAATTTTAGCAGTATTTGTGGACCCTTGACTGAAACAATGAGAGGGGATAGAAAAGAGTTTAAGTGGACTAATGGGGCAGAAAAGAGTTTTTAATTGTTGAAACAAAAAGTTACAGAACAACCTGTTTTAGCACTTCTAGATTTTAATAAGGTGTTTCAAGTAGATTGTGATGCTAGTGGTACTGCAATAGGAGCTGTTATGAGCCAAGAAGGTAAACCTGTTGCTTATTTCAGTGAGAAATTAAATGATGCCAAGAGAAAATATTCTATTTATGATCAAGAATTTTATGCTATAGTTCAGGCATTGAAAAAGTGGAGGCACTATCTGTTTCCTAAAGAGTTTGTTTTGTATACTGATCATCAAGCTTTGCAATATTTGAATAGTCAAGGAAAATTGAATCAAATGCATTTAAAATGGGTTGAGTTTTTGTAGAGTTATACATTTGTTTTGAAACAAAAGAGTGGAAAGTCTAATAGGGTTGCAGATGCTCTTAACAGAAGGCAACTATTGCTAATAAAAATGCAGATTAAAGTGGTTGGGTTCAAGGAACTCAAGAATTTATATCTAGAGGATCCTGATTTTGGTGAAGCTTGGAAAGCTTGTACGGAACCTGTTACTCTAGACAGGATAAAATGGTTGGATTTCATCATCCAGGATGATATGCTATTCAGAGGGAGTCAGTTGTGCATTCCACGAAGTTCTATGAGGGAGAATCTCATCAAGGAGAAGCATAGTGGAGAATTGGCTAGATATTTTGGTCGTGATAAAACCTTTAGTTTAGTTAGTGAGAATTATTATTGGCCACAGTTGCAGCAAGATGTGAAGAAGTTTGTACAGAGTTGCCGATTATGTCAGATGGCGAAAGGAGTGAAGCAGAATACAGGGTTGTATCAGCCATTACCTGTACCAGAGAAGCCTTGGGAGGATATCAGCATGGACTTTGTTCTTGGTTTACCGAGGACACAGCGGGGACACGATTCAATTTTTGTGGTAGTTGACAGATTTTCAAAAATGACACATTTTATTCCCTGCAAGAAGACTAATGATGCTGTTCATATAGCAGAATTATTTTTCAGAGAAGTAGTAAGACTTCATGGTTTGCCAAAGACCATAGTTTCAGATCGGGACACTAAGTTTGTTAGATATTTCTGGCGTACATTGTGGAAGAAGTTGAAGACAGATTTAAAGTTCAGTTCATCACATTATCCATAGACTGATGGATAGACAGAGGTGGTGAATAGGAGTTTGGAAAATTTGCTGAGATGTTTGGTTGGAGATAAGCCAACAGGATGGGATTTGATTTTACCACAGGCGGAATTTGCATACAATAATTCTGTCAACAGAAGCACTGGTAAATCACTATTCCAGATTGTATATGGAAGTAGTCCAAGAAATGCATCTGAATTGAGGAAGATAGATAAATGAGAAATAAGTAGTGCTGAAGCTGGAAATTTTGCAGAACACTTGAAGAACATCCATGAGGAGGTGAGGAAGCATATTACCAAGATGAATGCATAGTATAAGGCTAAGGCAGATGAGAAAAGGAGGTATAAAGAATTTCAGGTTGGTGATGAAGTCATGGTTCATTTGTGGAAGGAGTGGTTTCGAGTTGGTACATATAACAAGCTGAAAATGAAGAAGTTTGGACCATGTAGGATACTGAAGAAACATGATTCAAAAAATGCATATGAGGTAGAATTACCTACTGAGCTAAATATTTTGCCAGTGTTTAACATTTCAGATCTGACAGAGTATCATGAAAGAGGTGTTGAAGATGAGATCACAACAGCACAGTGGAGTATTCCAGCAACTAGTTCAGACACTAAGGAGATCGAAGATATACTGGACAGTCATGTTGGCAGAAGCACAAGGAACAGGACATATGAAGAATATCTGGTCAAGTGGAAAGGACGGCCTGTTGAAGATTCATCATGGCTGACAAAGGAGGAGGTTAGCCATCTTGGTTTTCCTCTGCACACCTGAGTCGTGACAGGGTCACTTCTCAAATTACCCCGGGTGTCTGATGCAGGAGCATCCTGGGTGTAAGAGCAATCTTGTATCACCCAAAAATATTTTTGTTTTAATTTTTCAATAAGGGCTATTTTGTGCAGAGCAAATATTTATGGAAAGTTACTGTTTTTGGTAATTTTTGTATGTGCTCAGAATGATCTGATTTTTTTCTTGGAGGTTCATTTTGGTCATATAAGTCTGCCAGCAAAGTTTCATTGCCAAATCAAGTGTATATTGGAAGATATTGAAGATTTTTGGTATTGGCAGTAGGGTACAGAAACTTTGAACTCAGTTTTGAAGGCTTTAGAGGCCTCAGATGAGGTCAAAAATTTGGGTGACAGGCACTTGCATGGGTCAAGCCTCTAGAGCGCTTCGTGGCATTTTCGAAATGGGGTTATAATAGCCGAGCGGGTCAACTGGTGATGACTTATGGTCTTCGGAAGTTGGGCCACCCGAAATGGCAGAAAATAATTTTCTTCAAAATTTCTGTTCTGGTTTCAAAGGTTATCTTGAGCCGACTATGATGTAATAAAATGTAAAATAAAACAATTCTAAGTTTGGTCGGCCTTAATGGCTAAAATTCTGGAACCTTCCAGGTGGTGGAAAATTGCCTATATAAGGAAGGTTGTATTATTGTCTTAGGAGTTCAGAATAGTTCTGGGTAGTAGATCTGGGTATTGATTCAAGGCTTTGTCCTACAAAATATTCTAAGGGAATGCCCATGTAGCTTTGCATATTGTAATTTTGAAAGTTTGTAATTCCACATTTGTGGAGATAATAAGAAGCCAATTTTCTGTTCTTGCATATTGTTGTTGTTTTTCTATTTCTGTTATGTGTTTGTGGTATTAAAGGGAGCACCTTTCATCAAGTGGTATCAGAGCAGGTTTTCTTGAGTGTGTAAACATATCACCGACTGTGAGGCAGTTTGCACCAAGACCGTGGCTAGGGTTTCAGCGCGCATCGCGAAAATGCCTCCACGAAGGGAACGTGGCAAAAGAGCTGGTGTTGTAACACCTGAGGTTAGAGAGCTGCAGAGACAAGTGCGAGCATTACAAGAAGAGATTCGTAAAGGAATGAATCTTAATGTCAGAGATGAAAGCAAGGATGAATCCGAAGAAGAATATCAAGGAGAAGTTGAAGTTGTGAACCAGGAGGAAGAAAGACTTTTTCAGGCGATTTCTAAGATTGGGAAAAGATGTAAGATTGAGGTTCCTACATTTTCTGAAAATCTTAACCCAGAAGAATTGATCGACTGGATCAATGAATGTGAGGAGTATTTTGAGTATGAAGATGTTGAGGATCCTGATAGGGTCAAATTTGCGAAGGCCAGACTGAAAGGTCATGCGAAGATCTGGTGGCAAGAAATTCAATTGGAGCGAAATAGAAGAGGGAAAGATAAAATCACAAGATGGGATCGGATAGTGGATATATTGAAGCGACAGTTCATTCTTGTTGATTATGAGCTTGACCTACTGAAGAAAATGCAGAGTTTGAAGCAAGCAGGAAGATCTATTCAGGAGTATACAGAGGAGTTCTATCGACTTCTCATCAGAACAGGCCATGCAGAAGCTGATAAGGAGAAATTTGCCCGATACCTTAATGGGTTAAGGCCAAGCATTCAGGAGGAGCTGAATCTGGTTCGAATGAACAATATTGAAGAGGCATACCAGTTTGCCCTAAAAGTAGAAGAAAAGCTGAACAAGAAGTTTGAAAGCAGACAAAACGGAAGAGGTCGCAGTGGACAGTCATATGGTGGCCGAAATGAAGATCCGAAAAAGAAGGATGAGGCCAGTAGCAGTCAGAATGAGTGAGGAAATAATTTCAATCCCTTCCAAGATCAGAATAATAGAGATCAGACAGGAAGAGGAAGAGGACAAGGATCTGGAAGAGGTGGCTTTCGTGGAACATGTTTTCACTATGGAGAAGAAGGTCATAGGGCATTTGAATGTCCTCAGCGCCAAGGCAGAACAGATAGGAGAAATGAAGGCCAGGCCAGAGTTGCACATGTAGATGAAGATGCCAGATCATCAAATTCTAAAGATGCTGAAAGAAGAGAAACGTTGATTAACACAAGAGTCCTGTTGAGTGGTGAGAATGAACCTGAGCAAAGGAGGAGCCTGTTTCACACCAGGTGAAAGTGTGAAGGTAAATGTTGTGATGTGATCATTGATAGTGGAAGCACTGACAATTTGGTATCAGAAGAGATGGTCACAAAGTTGAAGCTCAAGAGATAGAAACACCCACATCTATATCAGATTGCCTGGGTATAGGATGACCACAAGGTCATGGTCAATGAACAATGCCTAGTAAAGTTCAAGGTTGGCGGATACCAAGATGAGGTATTATGTGATATCATATCTATGGATGCATGTCATATCTTGTTGGGTAGACCATGGCAGTTTGACAGATGTGCTGTACATGATGGTTGTGCGAATACCTATTCCCTGACAAAGGATGGAGTGCGACATAAGCTAAAACCATTAAAGGAGACCGAAGAAAAGGTATGTGGTAATGCAAGGATAACTTTTGTTGATGGAAGAAATTTCCTAGATGGTATGAGGCATGAGCATGTATGTTTTGCTTTAATTCCAAAAGCTGGTAAAGAGGAAGTAGAAGATGTTCCTGTAGAAGTTGCAGATTTGTTGAATGAGTTTCAAGATATTGTATCCGATAACATGCCTGATGGATTACCACCAGTCAGGAAGATCGGTCATCAGATGGACTTGATCCCAGGAGCGAGTTTGCCGAATAAGGTAGCACATAGAATGACACCTGTAGAAAGTGAGGAGTTGAACAGACAAGTACATGAGTTGTTACAGAAATGATTGATTCGAGAGAGTCTGAGTCCCTGTGCTGTACCTATGGTATTAGCACCAAAGAAGAATGGAGAGTGGAGGATGTGTACAGATTCCAGAGCAATAAAGAAGATCACAATCAAGTACAAGTTTCCATTGCCATGAATGGATGATATTATGGACTGTTTGAGTGGAGCTGTGTATTTCTCAAAGATAGATCTGAAGAGTGGATATCATCAGATTCGGATCAGAGAAGGAGATGAATGGAAGACTACCTTCAAGATAAAAGAAGGACTGTATGAGTGGTTAGTCATATCTTTTGGGCTAACCAATGCACCGAGCACTTTCATGCGGCTCATGAACGAGGTTCTGAAAGAATTTCTGGGTAAGTTTGCCATTGTTTACCTAGATGATATTTTGATCTTTAGTAAGACATTGGAAGAGCATATGATGCATATTCGTATGGTATTTGAGAAGTTGAGAGAAGAGAAATTGTTGATTAATTTGAAGAAGTGTAGTTTTGTGAAGAAAGAGTTAGTGTATTTAGGATTTGTAGTGTCAGCAGAAGGTCTAAAAATGGACCCAAAAAAGGTACAGGCTATCCTTGAATGGCCTATTCCAAGGAGTGCTACTGAGGTAAGATCTTTTCATGGTCTAGCTAGCTTTTATAGAAAGTTTATAAGAAATTTTAGCAGTATTTGTGGACCCTTGACTGAAACAATGAGAGGGGATAGAAAAGAGTTTAAGTGGACTAATGGGGCAGAAAAGAGTTTTCAATTGTTGAAACAAAAAGTTACAGAACAACTTGTTTTAGCACTTCCAAATTTTAATAAGGTGTTTCAAGTAGATTGTGATGCTAGTGGTACTGCAATAGCAGCTGTTATGAGCCAAGAAGGTAAACCTGTTGCTTATTTCAGTGAGAAATTAAATGATGCCAAGAGAAAATATTCTGTTTATGATCAGGAATTTTATGCTATAGTTCAGGCATTGAAAAAGTGGAGGCACTATCTGCTTCCTAAGGAGTTTGTTTTGTATACTGATCATCAAGCTTTGCAATATTTGAATAGTCAAGAAAAATTGAATCAAAGGCATTTAAAATGGGTTGAGTTTTTGCAGAGTTATACATTTGTTTTGAAACACAGGAGTGGAAAGTCTAATAGGGTTGCAGATGCTCTTAGCAGAAGGCAACTATTGCTGACAGAAATGCAGATTGAAGTGGTTGGGTTCAAGGAACTCAAGAATTTATATCCAGAGGATCTTGATTTTGGTGAAGCTTGGAAAGCTTGTACGGAACCTGTTACTCTAGACAGGACGAAATGGTTGAATTTCATCATCCAGGATGATATGCTATTCAGAGGGAGTCAGTTGTGCATTCCACAAAGTTCTATGAGGGAGAATCTCATCAAGGAGAAGCATAGTGGAGGATTGGCTAGACATTTTGGTCGTGATAAAATCCTTGGTTTGGTTAGTGAGAATTATTATTGGCCACAGTTGCAGCAAGATGTGAAGAAGTTTGTACAGAGTTGCTGAGTATGTCAGATGGCGAAGGGAGTGAAGCAGAATACAGGGTTGTATCAGCCATTACCTATACCAGAGAAGCCTTGGGAGGATATCAGCATGGACTTTGTTCTTGGTTTACCGAGGACACAGCGGGGACACGATTCAATTTTTGTGGTAGTTGACAGATTTTCAAAGATGGCACATTTTATTCCCTGCAAGAAGACTAATGATGTTGTTCATGTAGCAGAATTGTTTTTCAGAGCAGTAGTAAGACTTCATGGTTTGCCAAAGACCATAGTTTCAGATCGGGACACTAAGTTTGTTGGATATTTCTGGCGTACGTTGTGGAAGAAGTTGAAGATAGATTTGAAGTTCAGTTCATCACATCATCCACAGACTGATGGACAGACAGAGGTGGTGAATAGGAGTTTGAGAAATTTGCTGAGATGTTTGGTTGGAGATAAGCCAACAGGATGGGATTTGATTTTACCACAGGCAAAATTTGCATACAATAATTCTGTCAACAGAAGCACTGGTAAATCACCATTCCAGATTGTATATGGAAGTAGTCCAAGAAATGCATCTGAATTGAGGAAGATAGATAAAGGAGAAATAAGTAGTGCTGAAGCTGAAGATTTTGTAGAACACTTGAAAAACATCCATGAGGAGGTGAGGAAGCATATTACCAAGATGAATGCACAGTATAAGGCTAAGGCAGATGAGAAAAGGAGGTATAAGGAATTTCAGGTTGGTGATGAAGTCATGGTTCATTTGCGGAAGGAGCGGTTTCCAGTTGGTATATATAACAAGCTGAAAATGAAGAAGTTTGGACCATGTAGGATACTGAAGAAACATGATTCAGGAAATGCATATGAGGTAGAATTACCTACTGAGCTAAATATTTCGCTAGTGTTTAACATTTCAGATTTGACAGAGTATCATGAAGGAGGTGTTGAAGATGAGATCACAACAGCACAATGGAGTATTCCAGCAACTAGTTCAGACACTAAGGAGATCGAAGATATACTGGACAGTCGTGTTGGTAGAAGCACAAGGAACAGGACATATGAAGAATATCTGGTCAAGTGGAAAGGACGGCCTGTTGAAGATTTATCATGGCTGACAAAGGAGGAGGTTAGCCATCTTGGTTTTCCTCTGCACACCTGAGTCGTGACAGGGTCACTTCTCAAATTACCCCAGGTGTTTGATGTAAGAGCATCCTGGGTGTAAGAGCAATCTTGCATCACCCAAAAATATTTTTATTTTTATTTTTCAATAAGGGCTATTTTGTGCAGAGCTACTATTTATGGAAAGTTACTATTTTTGGTAATTTTTGTATGTGCTTAGAATGATCTGATTTCTTTCTTGGAGGTTCATTTTGGTCATATAAGTCTGCTAGCAAAGTTTCATTGCCAGATCAAGTGTATATTGGAAGATATTGAAGATTTTCGATATTGGCAGCAGGGTACAGAAACTTTGAACTCAGTTTTGAAGGCTTTAGAGGCCCCGGATGAGGTCAAAAATTTGGGTGATGGGCACTTGTGTGGGTCATGCCTGTAGAGCGCTTCGTGGCGTTTCTGAAATGGGGTTATAATAGTCGAGCGGGTCAACTGGTGATGACTTATGGTCTTCGGAAGTTGGGCCACCCGAAATGGCAGAAAATAATTTTCTTCAAAATTTTTGTTCGGGTTTCAAAGGTTATCTTGAGCCGACTATGATGTAATAAAATGTAAGATAAAATAATTCTAAGTTTGGTTGGCCTTATTGGCTAAAATTCTGGAACCTTCCAAGCGGTGGAAAATTGCCTATATAAGGAAGGCTGTATTATTGTCTTAGGAGTTCAGAATAGTTCTGGGTAGTAGATCTGGGTATTGATTCGAGGCTTTGTCTTACAGAATATTGTAAGGGAATGCCCATGTGGCTTTGCATATTGTAATTTTGAAAGTTTGTAATTCCACATTTGTGGAGATAATAAGAAGCCAATTTTCTGTTCTTGCATATTGTTGTTGTTTCTCTATTTCTGTTATGTGTTTGTGGTATTAAGGGGAGCACCCTTCATCACCCTTTCTCTAAAGAGATGTGATAGGGTGAGCTACTCTGGATAATCCCTTAATAAGCCACCTATAATAACCAAGATCCCATCACCTGATATCACATGGCCAAGATAGTGGACCTCTAATTTAAAGAATGCACACTTTGACAAGCTTCCATATAACTGATTATCCCTTAAACACTACAAAACCTTCCTCAGGTGTTCCTTATGCTCCTGCTCATCTCACGAATAAATCAAAATATCATCTAAGAACACTACAACAAATCTATCAAAAAATGTATGGAATACTCCATTCATGAGGCTCATGAACACAACTGGAGCATTTGTGAGGCCAAATAGAACCATAGTAAATTCATAGTGACCATACCTCATATGGAAGACATTCTTGTGGATATCACTCTCTACAATCCTCAACTGATGGTACCCTGACTTTAGATTTATCTTTGAAAACACTCAGGAACACTATAGCTAGTCAAATAAATCATCAATCCTAGAAAGTTGATACCGATTCTTAATGGTCACTTTATTCAACTAAAAATAATCTATGGTATAATACTCGACATGGATGACTGTTGTCAGGAGAGGGTGGAATATTTAGATGATGATGGCACTGCAAAAGTGATTACAGGGATTCAGATGTTAGGATTAACAAGGCAAAAATAACAATTACATGCAAATATAACCAATTATCATAAAAACATAAACCACACAGAAGAGAATAGAAGACACAAAGATTTAATGTGGTTCACCCAATCCCTAGGCTACATCCACCAATAGCAAGTCCAATATTATTATTATCTAGTGATTACAACCTAATTACAATATGTAATCCCTTATAGTTCAATTCTATTGCAAGTACTAAAACCATACATTATGAAATCCCTAACCCTAAGCCATATTATACAATATTTTGTTGCTTTAGGGTTAGAAAGAGTTACAACATGTCAGCCCAAAAATAGTCAAAAATATGTACAGTACTTTCCTGATCAGTCACCACAAGGTAACAATCTCCCACTTGGTGACTGATCAATATCGACACTTAAAAACCTTCCACTTGGAGACTGATCATGTAGCAATATTGCTACCATATGAGGCTCCCACTAGATCAAACCACCTTGGACTCAATTTTTCTTTTATTCTCTTCAGTCTAGAAGACCAACTGAAGATGAACATGAGTTCAACTTTTCCCTTGTTACTACCTTTGTAAACATATCTGCTAGATTATCATCTGTATGAATCTTTTCCAGCTTTAACTTCCCATCATCCAAAACTGACTAAATGAAATAGTACCGCAACTGTATGTGTTTTGTCTTTGAATGCAAAGTAGAATTCTTCACAAGATGAATGGCAATTAGGCTATCTATATGGAGAAAATTATCTGTCTACCTTTGTAGTAGCAACATACGCTACCTCTATAGTGGATAAAGCAACCACCTTTTGTAGTCAAAAAATCCAAGTCACTGCTGTCCCACCAACAGTAAATACACAGCCTATAATATTATGTCTGCTATCTATATCTCCTGCCAAATCTAAGTCAACATAGGCTTGTATAGTAGTAGTAGATCCCCTAAAGTGTAAACACTTACTAGATGTACCTCTCAAATATCTGAGAATCCATTTGACATCATTCCAATGCTTAATACCAGAGTGACTCATATATCGGCTAATGACTCCCACTGCATGTGCAATATCTAGCATAGTACATACCATAGCATACATTAAGCTCCCTATAGCTAAAGCATAAGGTACCTTAGACATTTTAGCCTCCTCTTCTAATGTCTTAGGACACATCTCCTTAGTCAATTTCAAATGACTAGGCAAAGGTGTGCTGACAACTTTGGCATTCTCCATAGAGAAATGTTGCAACACCTTCTCAAAATAATCAACCTGAGATAAAGTCAACTTCCTATTTTTCCTATCTCTGTAAATTTTCATACCAAGGATTTGTTTTTCTGTCCCCAAATCTTTCATAGAAAAAGAATGTGCTAACTGTTGTTTCAATCCCTTAATGTGATCCATGTTAGACCCAATTACAAGCATATCATTAACATATAAATATAAAATAATGTAGCTATCATCATCCAACCTCTTAAAGTAAACACAATGGTCAGAATGACATCAAGTGTATCCATGTTCATTCATAAAAGTGTCAAATTTAATGTACCATTGTCGAGGTGCTTGCTTCAATCCATATAAACTTTTCTACAATCTGCGCACCAAACTCTCCTTACCCTTGACCTCAAATCCTTGTGGTTGTACCATATATATTTCTTCATCCAAATCACCATGAAGGAAATCTATTTTAACATCAAGCTGCTCTAAATATAAATCTTCAGCAGCCACAATACTTAAAATAGTATGAATAGAAGTCATTTTAACAACTGGAGAAAATATCTCATCAAAATCAATGCCCTTTTTCTATGCAAATACTTTTACAACTAACCTAGCTTTAAACCTTTTCTTACCTCGTAAACCCATTTGTTTTGTAAAGCCTATTTACCTGCAGGTAACTTGCATAAATCCCAAGTTTGATCTTTAGCAAGGAATCCATTTCCTCTGTCATTGTAGACTCCCATTGAATCTTTGTATCCACCTACACAACTTCATTATAACATTCAAGTTCACTAGCATCTGTTAACAAAATAGAATACAAGGAGGGAGAGAATCTTTCTAGAGGTCTACTTAGCCTTGTTGACCATCTAACATTCACTGGGGTGTGTGGTATTTGTTGTTGTTTTTGTTGTGGAGCATAAGGAACTACTAGAACATCATCTTTTGGAGTATCATCCAGTACTACATAGTCATTTTCTTTCTTCTCATGCTACTGCAATAGATCTTTGTACAACACTTTCTCATTGAATATGACATTCCTACTTCTTACAATTTTATGATTTTCAAAATCCCAAAGCCTATAACCAAATTCATCATTGCCATATCCAACAAATACACATTTATTTGACTTAGCTTCTAGCTTGGTTCTATTTTTATAATTTATATGTGCAAAAGCTTCACAACCAAAGGTTTTGAGAAAAGAATAACTCACCTTCTTACCAATTCATCCTCCCTTTGGAATACCACAGTCCAAAGGAGTAGACAAGCCTCTATTAATTAAATAAACAATAGTGTTTATAGCCTCTACCCACATATTTAAGGGAAGCCTAGCATGCAACCTTATACTCCTTGCACACTCCATTATTGTCATGTTCACGCGTTCAGCCATTCTATTTTCTTATGGAGTCCTTGGTATAGTTTTCTTCCTTCGAATACCATTAGAGGAACCATAATCTTCAAATTTTGTGCTGCAATACTTATCACCATTATCAGATCTGAGATATTTTAGCTTTTTACTAGTCTCATTCTCAACCAAGCATTTCCATTTCTTAAAAGTTTGAAATACATAAGATTTCTGTCTAAGAAAATAAATTCATACTTTTCTTGTTGCGTCATCTATAAATTTAACATAATACAGAGAACCACCAAGGGAAGATACCTAAGCTAATCCCCATACATATGTATGCACAAGCTCTAATCTCTCTTTTTCTTTTCCTTCCCACTCTTTACAAAATTAACTCTCTTTTGTTTTCCATAAACACAACTTTCACAGAAATCCATATTGACACATTTCAAACCAGGTAAAACTTTCTTTAAATTAAGTAATTTCATACCTTTTTCACTCATGTGCTCAACTCTGTTGTGCCAAAGTATTGTGTCAGAATCTACAACAACGGTTTGATGTTCTTCCTGCAAAACTGCAACCACCGTTCCTGAATATTCATTATCTTTTGAAACAATTAAAGTAGAAGGAACAGTATTACCTGTACAAAGATATAAGGTCCCTACTTTCACACCTTTTGAAACCTTCCAATTTCTATCATTAAAAATAACTATGCAACCCTCATCACCCAATTGCCCTACTGAAATTAAATTCCTACTCAGCCTTGAAACATGTCTTACCTCTTGTAGTAGTGAATGATTTCTATTCTGCAACTTAATCTTAATTTTTCCCTTTCCAACTATCTGATAGGGTTCATTATCACTCAAATAAACTTGCCCAAAATCCCCTTGGACATAATCAAGAAAGTAACCTCTATGGGGTGTAGCATGAAATGAAGCCCCAGAATATAAAACCCATGAATCATCAATACTTTCTAAAGAAAGAAACAAGGCATCCTCTTCGGATTTATTACTTACCACATTTGCCTCCTTGTTACCTTCTTGTTCATCTCCTTCTTTATTCTGCTGAGACCAACAATCTTTCTTCTTATGACCTAGTTTTCCATAATACCAACAATTGTTTGGCCCTTTAGATTTAGACCTCTTTCCCTTTGATTTTCCTCTTGATTTTCCACAATTTCCAGAGTTGTTTCCTCTCTCATTGGTTCTACCTCTTCTTTGTATGTTTAAGACACTACCTGATGTGGATCCACCTAAACTTTTCCTATGAGTTTCCTCACTTAGAATAACATCATCAAATTTTAGGGTATTAGAACTAGAAACAGAGTTACTAATAGCCATTACCAAGCCATTCCAGCTTTCAAGCAAAGAACACAAAATCAAGAAAGCCCTGACTTCTTCATCAAAAATAACATTGACAAAATTTAATTAACTGGTAACTATATTAAACTCATTTAAATGATCAACAACTGACCCACCTTTCACCATTTTCATATTAAACAAACACTTCATGAGAAATACCTTATTTGAAGTGGAGGGCTTTTCATAGAACTTCGCTAGGGTTTTCATAAAATCTTCAATCGTTATTGCTTGTGTAATATTGAATGCCACCAATTATGTCAGGCATAATCGAATACTACAAAGAGCCTTTCTATCAAGAATTGTCCAATCTTCATCAGAAATGCTTGCCGGTTTGTTAGCTTTTCCTTCCAACGACCGCCATAGATCCTTCTGATAGAGATATTTCTCCATTTGTATTTTTCATAACTAAAAGTTCTACCCATTAAACTTGTCAACCTTCAGCCTACCCTCATCTGCCATTGCTACCACTCAACCATGAGACTCCCACTAAATCATGAGATCTTCCTGTAGAGAATAACTGAAAACAACCTCACTCTGATACCACTTTTTAGGATTAACAAGGTAGAAATAACAATTACATGCAAATATAACCAGTTATCAGAAAAACATAAACCACATAGAAGAGAACAGAAGACACAAAGATTTAATGTGGTTACCCAATCCCTTGGCTATGTCCATCAACAACGAGTCTAATATTATTATTATCCAGTGATTACAACCTGATTACAATCTATAATCCCTTACAGCTCAATTCCACTGCAAGTACTAAAACCATACATTATGAAATCCCTAACCCTAAGCTATATTATATAATATTTTTCTTCTTTAGGGTTAGAAAGAGTTACAACATGTGAGGGTAGGAAGAAAAGTGTACAGTACTTTCCTGATCAGTAACCACAAGCTAACATCAAAGACCTATATCTCTTTGTATGATCTCTAGTATGCAACTTAAGTGATACATATGTAAAGAATGTCAGTTATTCACCATTACCATCAGTGACAGAGAGGAGCAGGAGGAGACTTCCCTCAATGACCATCTTGTATTGTAGGAATTTGCAGATGTGTTCCCTTTAAAGTTACCTGGTATGCCACCACCTAGGGAAATTGACTTTCATATAGACCTTCTACCAAGAGTTGAGGTAGTATCTAGAGCCCCTTATAGGATGACTACTCACTATTAGTAAATAGATTTTGTCCTTGTTGCAATCTTCCTTAAGACTATTACTCTATCACCCTTTCAAAGACAAACTTCTACTAACATTTGGGTAACTGCTTAATATGAGTCACTTCCCTCTAAATTTTAATCTAGGTACAACTCCCTAAATAGATTTTCAATAAATTTCTCTAACTAGGTTTCTCAATTTAGCTTTTAACCTAAAAGCTTAAAAGGCCGCTATATCGTTCTTCAGACAACTAGCACTCTTTACAACTTTTTCCAAAAGAAAAACAAGATATACAAAAGAAGGAAATCATAGTTTTCTACCTTCTATACCTCTCTAAGATAGTACAATAAAAGAACGAATCAAAGGAATATAAAACAAGCTATCATCACTGATATCATCAAGATACTGACAAAGATCTATTATAGAAATAGGGAATGAATAAAAATGTCACCAGAGAACATATATTCACTCACTTCGAATTACATAGATTTGAAACATAGTATGATTGATATATTAACTATTCTTGCAGCCCACACAAAAAGTGTGAAAAACATATATATGAGTTCTTCAACAACAAACTTGATATATCAAATTGTCTTTTTCAACTGAAAGAAACTTTAAAAGAAAAATATTAATTTCCTTCAAAATTTTCTAACTCTTTCTTCTACGCAACTAAACTACTTATAGTTTTTGCAAAGCTGAGAGGTCTCCCAAAAAACCTAACCTCTTGGTCCTTCAGAGTTTTCAAATAGTTAAAACATAACTAAATCTCAAGATTAGCTTCCTTGTCAGCAACATGCTCCTCATCTCCTATGAGATTCTCTCCTTCAGCTGTGGTGGATTGTGTCACCTCCCATTGCTTGTGTGCCTGAATCAATTCCTTCATGAGTTGTAGATGAGGAACCTTCATGTTCACTATCCTAGTGATCATCTCTTCCTTAGTGCACTTGGATTTCTTGATCTTCTCAATTATTGAAGGGAGTTGATCTATGCAGAGATACAACATTGATTCAATCCTGGCCACCTATGTAAAAGCCAAAGGCTTAGGGTTTGCCTTTTCTTTAAGCTTCTTCATAGTATTATCAAACACTGTGAGGGCTATTTTCTAGTCTTGATCTCCATGATTGACCATGTATGTATGAGAAAAATTGATCACCTTTAGTTCAATCATCATTGTTTTCTGTAACTGCCTAATTTCATTCTCACTATATTTGTTCTCAGCAATAGCACTCCTAATGGTGCTGAGATGCCAACTAACATTCTTTCTGAGAACAAAGAAGGTGGCTTCATCAAGTGATTTCATAGATTGCTCTGTATAGAACTTTACAAACCCATATTTTTCTATCTCCAAGAACTTAGACATGGTTGCAAACCATTTCTCTTCCTCCCTTTCCCACACCTATCTCTGTGTTTGTAACTCTCAAATCAACACTTATGTATCATGTAGAACTTCTTGAGCATCTTTGAGGTGCCTAAGACCACTTTTGATAATTTTGTTGATCTACTCATCTACTGAAGTCACCAGGGCTCAGCCTCTCTAAACCTGACTCAAGAAATTTTTGCTTTCAGCAGAATCTGGGTCAAAAATTTGAGGAGACTGGACTAAAGGAGTGGCGTCAAAGCTGCAGAAAGTATTGATAAATTGTGACAATGTTAAAATTGTCTATTTTAATTCTTTCTTCTCTTTACCATCTTGCCAAGATGAATACAACATCTGATGCATTGTCTCCTTGAACAAATTATTCTTGCCAGTGCGATCCATGCTACCTAAGTCCACCTTGGTGACCTCAAAATCCTCTGCCCTGACTTCTTATTCTCCCTCTTTAGGTCTTTAGGTCACCACTTCTGCAGTCCATTTTCTAATTTTCACATCTGTGAATATTCAGGCTGTGCTTTTTACCTTCTTAGTTTTGGGAGTTTTCTAGACATACTTGCTAACTATGTTTTAGCAAGAACAAAAATAGGAACCAGATTGCATTTTTACTCACCATAGAGACTAGCCATGGGGGTGTGACTCCAGAACTAGTAGGTTTCTTAGGTGTCTTTGTTGGTGTACCAATTAGTTCTAGCATGGCATCATCTAAGTCAAAAATATCCTTATCCACCTCTTCATTTTTGGATATGTGGAAACTCATATCTTCTATCTTGTCTTCATCCAGATTGATTGTTAGGACATTCTCCTGAGCCATGTTTTTCTTAGTCTTTAACCTGGTCTTGGACCTTGTAATCCTCTGTGAAGGAGCAACCAGGTGAGGATTGGCTATAGCTTTTGCTTGGTTAAATGTATAATCATGGTGTTACCTACTGATGTAATACCTAGTCAAGCCGAACTATCCCCAGTCCTACAACCTAGTTTGGATTTTCATGGTACCCAAGAGGATATTATTGCAGACCTAAATAACTTGGCTTGGAAAGTATGAACAAGTAATCAATAGTATTAGCAAGTTTAGTTAGTATTAGAAGAGGAAGAAGAAATTGGTGAGTGGTTGAGAGGTCTCCCTGTTGCCCGAGAAGCTGCAGTAGTTGATAGAGCAATACCAAGACCATAAAACTGCCAAAGTGGATTCTAGACCTTACACCAGGTGTCAACGAGAGGTGGGTATCTTTCATAGTATCTTCAAAGAATTAAGAAATCTTGAAACCTCAAAAGTTCATCCCTCCAAGAAAAAGGCTTAGAGTAGACCATCTTCTCCTCTAAGAGAAACTTTCAGGTCATCTTCTAAGCCCTATGATTGGGAAGCCTTAACCTTATCAGGAATTCAAGCTCCTCCTCTCCAAACTATCTTCCTGACAGTTATCATGGCTCAACCACGGGGTGCTGTAGTGGGGCCCTTAGCTTTGGCTACTCATCATGCTCTTCCTAAAGGGGCCAAAGATGTCCTTCCAAAGTTCACCGGGGATGGTACCATATCTATAGAGGAACATTTTAACACATTCAATGTAGCCACTAGCATTTTGGGAGTGCAAACTAAGGACATAGCAGTTAGACTGTTCGTTCAAACTCTCATAGAAAGAGTTGTGGAGTGGTTTGGACACCTACCTATAGGATCTATAACTGACTGGAACTCCATGAAAATTGTCTTTGAAGGGCATTTCAAAAGTGTTGATGATGAGCATTCTTTATTGGCGCAACTTACATAGATGAAAAAAGAAATTCATGAGCCTATGAGAGATTATGTGGCTCAGTATAATAAAGTTGTTCATAAGATTCCTACTAACAAAAGACCCACCCCTAAAAACCAAAAATATTTATTTGTTAACTCCATGCACCCGAACATTGGTTTTCACCTTAGAAGAAGTAGGCCAACGGACCTGGCAGCAGCTCAAAGTCAGGCGACTGAGTTAGAAGACAACTTGATTATAGCAGGGAAGTGGAAGAAAGATCTTCAAGCTCCACATTCTCAAGCTTCTACTTCTTCCTTAGATCCAGTGGTTCAAAGGCTAATGAATGATGTTATAGCATTGAAAAGGAAACTACCCAAACAAGGATCTGCTTACTCTCCTGCATACCAAGATGCTAACAGAAAACAACCTAGTTAATGGCACGATAAAACAACCCTTTTACCTTCAACTCAGCCCAGACTAGCCATTGAGGCACCTTTTAGAGAGGGAATTTTGTGTTCTTTCCATTTAACAATAGATCATGATGGTGATACATGTCTGGATATGATGAGACATATGCAAATGAAGGTAACCCCAGATGTATTAGGAGAAGTGAAGGTTGAAGAAATGGCTCAAGAGCGACTTGGCGACTCTGACTCATTTTACCTAGAATACGAATCAGACTCTGAAAGAGGAGATATTTTGGTCACTCTTGAAGATTCAACCTATGCTATGCTCACTCACAATTAGATTTCCCCTAAATACAGTCCTTCATCATCAAATGCTGCTAACAAAAGTAAAGAACCTATAATTAATCCACCCTTTTCAAGTGCAAAGCCTTCTAAATTTAAAATATTGCAAAAAGATGCACAAGTTCCCTCATTTGACATAGTTGAGTTTTATCAATCTTCTACTATCCAAATTTTTCCTGCCAAATATATAAGATTGAACCCAAAAGAACTTGACAAGTTGGTTAAATATGTTAAGGGTGAAACCCCTTATTCCTCTCATGCTGAGCAGTGTACAACCAATCAATTTGATTCTTTTGTCCAACCTCCTTTAATGGTTCCCCCTACAAATAGTAATTAGATTAATTCATCTAATACCTCCACTTCAAAAGTTGATTGTGACATTCATGAAACCAAAAAACCTGAGCCTTTCTATATTTCCCTGCTCCTTAATGGTCTTAAATTGAGCAATTGTATCATAGACTCAGGAGCATTTGATAACATCATGTTGTCCTCTGTTGCTAAAGCCCTTGGCCTGACCTTGACAAAGACTTTTGGGAGATGTTATTCAATGGATGGAAAATAAGTACCTTTAATAGGTCAAGTGAAAGATGCCCAAGCTGTCCTAGCTGCCCATTTAGATAAGAGGTTAAATTTAACAATTCTTGTAGCTGATATTCTAGCAAGCTATGGGATGCTTTTGAGTAGGACTTTTTGTAGAGACATGGGAGGAGAGATTAAGATGGACTAGTCTGAAGAAGTCATTCCTATGGGTAAGAAAAAAGTTAAATTGGAACCGGAAGCAAAGAATAAGTACACAGTCTTTCCTTCAGATAACCCAAAAGCTCAAATTTTATATCAGGAGTGTGAATTTGGAAACTACCTAATCATGGCTAATGAAGTTTCTTCTATTTTAAAAGATTAGGATGAGGTTGCTCAAATTTGGTCAATGGAGTTTGATGGTAGTTATGCGAACATGAGGTCAGGAGCCAGGGTGGTTCTTAAAGGCCCTAATGGAGAATGTTTGCCTTTTTCCTTTAAATTGGATTTTAAGAACACTAACAATACTGCTAAATATGAAGCTTTGTTGTTAGGCCTACAGGAAGTGAAAGCTCATGGAATTACAACCCTCATTGCAAGAGGGGATGCTAAACTAATTGTTAAGCAAGTAAAGGGTCAGTTCATGGTGAAAAATTTATGACTAAAACATTATAGAGATTTGATCTAGAAGGAGATTGAAGCCTTTGATGCTTTTTCCATAGAAGCTATTCTAAGAAGTTTAAATTCAAGAGCAAACTCTTTAGCCATTTTAGCTTCTCTATTGCTTCCCCATCCTGATTTCAAAATAGATACTTATAAGATAGAAATGATTTACAGGTCAGTAGTTCCTAACAATGTTAATCATTTGCAAGTGTTTGAAAATGATTCTAGTATTAAAGACCTTATGGCTTGTATGGAGGTTTTTACATCCACTTATTTTGAAGGGTCGAGTGAGACATGTGAAGAACCAATTTCTGAAGACCAGTCATCAGATGAAATAGTACAGTGGAAAGGTAATAAAATTCCAAAAGGCTTGGTTGCACTTGAAAATTTATTTTCTAGAAGAGATGATAGTTTAATCTCAAGAAAAGGAAATCCTCACCCTGAAACACATAAAGAGTATGATAAGATCAACATCAAAGATGAAATACAGTCTAAATAGATATCTATAGGAAATACCCTTTCTTCATAGGAAAAAGAAAGACTTCAATCATTGTTGACATCTTATTCAGATGTTTTTGCTTGGAATTATGATGACCTGAAGGATTTCAGAGGTGGAAGTTTTAGTCACAACATACCCCTTAAACCAGAATGTAAGCCTTTCAGACAAAAGCTACATAGTTATAATCCCAAAGTGTCAGAGGCTATACTGCAAGAGGTAGACAAAATGTTGAAAGCAAGGATTATATACCTGATCCAACACTCTACTTGGATTGCGAATATTATCTTAGTGAGAAAGAAGAATGGTGAAATAAGGATCTGTGTGGACTTTCACAACTTGAATCAAGCAAGCCTGAAAGACAACTACGCTCTACCAAAGATGGAACATGTGTTGCAGACTGTGGTTGTATCTAAGATTATGTCAATGCTTGATGGATTCTCAGGGTATAACCAGGTTAGTGTGACAAAAAATGATAAGCATAAAACTACTTTTACCACACCTTGGGGAACATTTGCATATAATAGAATGCCCTTTGGTCTAATAAATGCTAGGGAAACCTTCCAAAGAGCTATGGACTCATCCTTTTCTGATATGAAGTATAAAATTATTGTTATATACCTTGATGATTTGATAGTCTATTACCGAAGGTGAAAGCATCATCTCAGAGATCTTCAATTAGTCCTCAAAAGGTGTTGTGATCATGGTATTTCCCTCAATCCCAAGAAATCTATCTTTTGTATAACGGAGGGTAAATTATTGGGCCATATAGTTTCTAAGGGAGGGATAAGAATAGATCCTAAAAGAGTAAAAGCCATTTAGCAGCTAAGTCTTCCATCAACTAGAACTGGTGTAAAGTCTTTCTTTGGGCAGATTAATTTTCTGTGAGCTTTTGTGCTAGATTTTTCTTAGTTAACTAGACACATTGTGGGGATGATGAGTGAAAAACAACCTTTCAAATGGACCAAGGCTGGAAAAGAAGCTTTCAATGAAATCAAAGATGCTATAGCAAATGCTCCTTTAGTTCACCTAGATTATAAAAAGGATTTTATTATTTATTGCTATGCTTTTGATCATTCCTTATCTGCAATGCTTACTCAAAAGAATGATATAGAAAATGAAGCACCAATTGCTTTCATGAGTACTCCCCTCAAAAAACATGAACTCAAGCACTCAATTATTGAAAAACAAGCCTTCGTGGTTATCAAAGTTGTAAAGGAGTTCAGATTTTATATTCTCCATTCACACTCTGTGGTTTTTGTTCCTAATTCTGCCATGAAAAGTCTACTCACACAGCAAGAAATAGAAATGAATAAGAGAGCAACTTGGGTGACTAAGATACAAGAATATGATCTGACAATAAAACCAACTAAGCTAGTTAGGGGGGAGAGGATTATGTAAATTTATAGTTGAGAGTCCAAAACAAGAAGAGGAGCTTGGAAATGGAGTATCACATGCACTATTGGTAAGCTTGACAGATCCTTGGTTCTGTGATATAGCCTATTATTTGACCTATGGAGAATGCCCTTCCTGATTAACACCAAAAGAAAGATGCAACCTTAGGCTTCAAGCAGATAAATATGTAATATGGTAGGGTTCTTTGTTTGAAAGAGGGGTGGATGGGACTTTCCTTAGGTGCATTGATAAGGAGCAGCAGATGCAACTTTTAAAAGCCTTTCATGAAGAAGCCTGTGGGGGTCACTTTTCTTCTTCTGTTACTGCTTTCAAGATTCTCTGTAATTGTTTCTATTGGTCGAGTATGTTTAAAGATGCTTATGCATTTGTTAGAAGGTGTGAAAAATTCCAGTTGTTTACTAGAAAACCTCAGCTAGTTGCATTACCTTTGAAACCTATTGTAGTGGATGAACCTTTTAAGCAGTGGGGACTAGATTTTATAGGCCTTGTTAATCCTCCTTCCAGTGCTGGTGATGTTTATATCTTGACAGTGACTAACTATTTCACTAAGTGGGTGGAGGCCATTCCAACCAAGAAAGCCAATTCCCAGGTGGTGTGTGAGTTTTTGAAAAATAATATTTTGGTGTGTTTTAGAGTGCCACAGAAGATTGTGATAAATAATGCCACTTATTTTTCATCTCAGGAGTTGACTCTTTTCTACTATGACCATAGTATTTCCCTGTCTCATTCCTCTGATTATTTTCCTCAAGGGAATGGATAGGCGGAATCAAGTAATAAGAATCTAGTGGCCATTATGAAAAAGTTAGTCGATGATAATGGTAAGAATTGGCACAAAAAGCTCTTTGAAGCTCTCTGGATAGACAAGATAACACCCAAAAGGGTGATTGGCATGGCACTATTTGAGCTGGTATATGGTGTCGGGGTGTAGGTATCTCTTCCTTTGGAATTATCAGCCATTAAACTTCAAGCTGCTATTGAAGATCAAGCTTTCAAAGATTCCCTTGAAAAAAGAATTATGTATTTATAGAAGCTTGAAGCTAAAAGGGAAGCATTGGTAGATAGAATCATAGAACATCAGCACAAAATCAAGAACATTTTTGACAGGAAGGCTCGGCCTAGGAAGTTTATGAAAGGAGATGAAGTACTATTGTGGGATAAAAGGAAGGAACCAAAGGGGGCCCATAGTAAGTTTGAATCATTGTGGAAAGGACCTTTTCTCATTGAAGAAGAATTCGGATCAAATGCTTTCAAATTAGCTTATCTAGATGGATCAATATTGCCATATTCCTATAATAGGCAAGATTTAAAGTTGGTAAGGTTGTAAGTTCCTCCTCTCAGAGTTTTGTCTTGTACATATTAAGTTAGTTTCCCTTTCAAGTTTTTGTGTAGTTTGGTTGTCTTTCCCTTTCATTTTTTCATAACCAGAGTTCTGAGTTCTCTACCTTTTTGTCAAAAAGCAATCCCCAGTCAGAGCCAATGTTAGTCCCAGTTTGAGTCTGGTCCTTTAATTCTTTGATTATGGCTTCATGTTAAAAAACCTTATCTTTTGATCAGCATTTCCTTTACTCAATATGCGTCAAATCCGGTCATCATTTTTGAAATCTTATTTGTGTCTTGAGTCACATGGAATTTTACAAGCTTTGTTTTTCTTAAACACTCTTGAACACCTTTGAACAGCCTTGAATGATGTTCACACCCATTCAAGGATGTTCACATAATTTTCATCTTTTGAGAAAGCATGACAGGCTGCAAAGTAATTAAGGAAATCCACCTACCACTGAGACATAAGAAGATTGTAACACATCACATATTGATTTGTGATATACCCAAGCATTCAAAACTATCAGTTGAGCTAAACCAGTTCACAAACTTTGAACAGACTTGAACGTCCTTAAACAGTATTGAACACATAGGAACTTTGTTCTTTCTTGTTTGGGGGAAGCCAAGAGGATAATTAAAGAAAGGGAGATCTACTGACAGCTAAGCAGTGGGGCCCACAGGAGAGTTAGCATTAAATGCTAATTATGGTGAGAATTTGTTAAGTATGCCCTAGAAATTTGGAATAATCATTATTCGTAATAACCTCAAGATTTTTTTAAATGGTAATTATGGATTGCATGTACAAAATGTCAAATCAAATTTATGCTACATTCTTCGTGGAAGATTTGCAATAAATTCATGTGCTCTCATGGTTCTATTTAAGTTGTATCTTTTTATTCAAATGCCTAAGTATTTTAAGAAGCTAGTGTGTGGAGGTAAAACTTGGGAGCTCTTGTGGTCAAGATCTTCTGTAGAAACAAAGTGAGTTTGGCTATTACTTCTATGATATTTTCAAAATTCAGTAGTCTGCAAGGTGAATAAAGGATTAAATTTCTACAGTCATGAGGTCAAATTTTCATATGTTTGGGAATACTACAAGTTTAGTATGTGATGGCCCCGTAGTATCAGACACTGACCTAGAGGACTATAATGTGGAAGATTTGCCTTCCCATCTTTTGAATTCCTTAGTGGGTACCCCCCAACTCTGGAAATTCTATAGTGGTTTGTGTTCTGCAGTGACATTTCCTCCCATTGTTGTTTGTCTAGAACTAATTCTTGAATGCATACAAAATTATGATGCATGAACTGAGTTAATAAAAAAGAAGGATGGTAGCATCCTTATGCCTGTTAATAGGGAAATGGTAACACAAGCACTGCAAATCCTAGAAAAGGCATTCTCTACTTTTTCTCTTGCACAATCCATTGTAAAGTTCAATGAAAATGAGGATGCAAATCGTACCTCTATAGCCAAGAGCTAGTTGCTAAACTTGCAAAGAGGGGGTTCACGTTTGCCCAAAAAAATTAATAGAACCCATGTCTACCCTTACATTAGTGACATGATGGTGATGTTGCATAGAGTAAGATGGTCTCAAGTTGCCTATCTTTTTTTTGACTAGATGTATTTCTATGTTCAAATCATCCTAGAAGGAATGCAACTCCTAGATTAGGTTGAGTTAATTGCCAGTTCCCTGAGAGAATAGCTCAACACCTCTAAACTGACTGGTAGCAGTTTCTTCATGTCTTCTTGTCTCATGTATTGTTTAGCCTATAGTAGACAATGGCATGAATTGCCACATGAACCCTAGGTTGCAGATATGTGTGTATATGAATATTACCCAATTCTATGGAAGGACAAGGTTGTTGAAAATTACAGAAGGGTGCATGACACATTCATGGGTAAATTATGTTTTGAGATGGCTGGTGTTGCTGATAAGAGGATTGGTTTGAAAGCCCAAGAATTGGTAAAGAAGTATGGGAGCTATTATATTCAATTTCCTAGATTTACCTATGTCAGGGTTGGGGGTTCTGAAGACCCACCGCTAAGGCTACCTAGGTATGCATTTGATTGTTTTATCCTAGTTGAGATTTGTCGACAGCTCGCTACAATTTTGAAAAGATTTCTTCCCGAAGAGGAGTGGAATAAGGCTTTTCCTATAATACTAGGTAAATTTTCATGTAAAACTATGGCAGATGTTGTCAGTATTGGAAGCGACATCCATCATTTTGACTTCAAGTACTATTGTGAAAGAGTGGGGTTTGCTAACAAAAATTATGCTAGTGGAAGTCTAGGACTTAGATCACAGATGTTTCTTGTACCCCACTTGGAAGATTTTTGGGAGGACTATTATGATGAATCACAAGTAGAGGAAAGAGCACACAACAGAATAGGTGTATCCCAAATTCAATCAATTAGACTTCAGATTAACGTAGATGGAGTAACTAATGATGGATCAAATTTGATTGAGCCTAGATATAAAAAACCAGTTGAGAAAAGTGATCATGTTATAGACTGGTCCAAGAAGGAAGAGGATAATATTGAAAGAAAAATTTTATGTGTTATCTAGCTAACTAATGAGTGGCTGCAAAAAAGAAGAAAGCATAAAGAACCTAGAGTAGAAATAGAAGAAGTTATATGTACTTCTTTACATTCCCCTATTTATGTTTCTAATTCATCTACCCAAATTGAAAATGTAGGATCTACTGAGAAATTACAGGCCAAAAACATGAGAAAGAAATCTATAGCTGATCCTCACATGGTTGCTCCTTCACAAAGGATTACAAGGTCCAAGACTAGGTTAAAGACTAAGAAAAACATGCCTCAGGAGAATGTCCTAACAATCAATCTGGATGAAGACAAGATAGAAGATATGAATTTCCACATATCTGAAAATGAATAGGTGGATAAAGATATTTTTGACTTAGATGATGCCACGCTAAAAGTAATTGGTACACCAGCAAAGACACCTGAGCAACCCACTGGTTCTGGGGTCACACCCCCATGGCTAGTCTCTATGGTGAGTAAAAAATGCAATCTGGTTCATATATTTGTTCCTGTTAAAGACATAGTTAGCAAGTATGTCCAAAAGACTCCCAAAACTAAGAAGGTAAAAATCACAGCCCGAATGTTCACAGTTATGAAAATCAGAAAATGGACTGCAGAAGTGGTGACCTAAAGACCTAAGGAGTGAGAAGAAGAAGTTAGGGCAGAGGATTTTGAGGTCACCAAGGTGGAGTTAGGTACCATGGATCGCATTGGCAAGAATAATTTGTTCAAGGAGACAGCACATCAGATGTTATATTCATCTTGGCAAGATGGTAAAGAGAAGAAAGAATTAAAACAGACAATTTTAACATTGTCATAGTTTATCAATACTTTCTGCAGCTTTGATGCCACTCCTTTAGTCTAGTCTCCTCAAATTTTTGACCCAGATTCTGCTGAAAGCAAAAATTTCTTGAGTCAAGTTCAGAGAGGCCGAGCCCTGGTGACTTCAGTAGATGAGTGGATCAACAAAATTGTTAAAAGTGGTCTTAGGTACCTCAAAGATGCTTAAGAAGTTGTACATGATACAAAAGCCTTGATAGGAGAGTTACAAACATAGAGGTAGGTGTGGGAAAGAGAGGAAGAGAAATGGTTTACAGCCATGTCTAAGTTCTTGGAGATAGAAAAATATGGGTTTGTAAAGTTCTATACAGAGCAATCTATGAAATCACTTGATGAAGCCACCTTCTTTATTCTTAGAAAGAATGTTAGTTGGCGTCTCAGCACCATCAGGAGTACTATTGCTGAGAACAAAGATAGTGAGAATAAAATTAGGCAATTACAGAAAACAATGATGACTGAACTAAAGGTGATCAATTTTTCTCATACATACATGGTCAATCATGGAGATCAAGACCAGAAAATAGCCCTCGCAGTGTTTGAGAATACTATGAAGAAGCTTAAAGAAAAGGCCAACCCCTAAGCCTTCGAATTTTACATAGGTGGCTAGGATTGAATCAATGTTGTATCTTCACGTAGATCAACTCCCTTCAACAATTGAGAAGATCAAGAAATCCAAGTGCACTAAGGAAGCGACAATGTCTAGGATAGTGAACATGAAGGTTCCTCATCTGCAGCTCATGAAGGAATTGATTTAGGCACACAAGCAGTGGGAGGTGACACAATCCACCGTAGCTAAAGGAGAGAATCTCAAAGGAGCGTGTTGTTGACAAGGAGGTTGATCTTGAGATTTAGTTATGTTTTAACTATTTAAAAACTCTAAAGGACATGTGTCCTCATTTACTTTGGTTACTCTTAAAAATGTTATAACCAACAGGTCAAGTTTTTTGGGAGACCTCTCAGCTTTGCAAAAACTATAAGTAGTTTAGTTGCGTAGAAGAAAGGGTTAGAAAATTTTGAAGGAAATTAATATTTTACTTTTAAAGTTTCTTTTAGTTGAAAAAGACAATTTGATATATCAAGTTTGTTGTTGAAGAACTCATATATATATTTTTCACACTTTTTGTCTGGGGTGCAAGAACAGTTAATATAACAATCATACTATGTTTCAAATCTGTGTAATTTGAAGTGAGTGAATATATGTTATGTGGTGACATTTTTATTCATAACCTATTTCTACAATAGATCTTTGTCAGTATCTTGATGATATCAGTGATCATACCTTGTTTTATATTCCTTTGATTCATTCTTTTATTGTACTATCTCAGAGAGGTATAGAAGGTAGAAAACTGTGATTTCCTATTTTTGTATATCTTGGTTTTCTTTTGGAAAAAGTTGTAAAGAGTGCTAGTTGTTTGAAGAATGATATAGTGACCTTTTAAGCTTTCAAGTTAAAAGCTGAATTGAGAAATCTAGTTAGAGAAATTCATTGAAAATCTATTTAGGGAGTTGTACCTATATTAAAATTCAGAGGGAGTGACTCATATTAAGCACTTACCCAAATGTTAGTTGAAGTTTGTCTTTGAAAGGGTGATAGAGTAATAGTCTTAAGGAAGATTGAAACAAGGACAAAATCTATTTACTAATAGTGAGTAGTCATCCTATAAGGGGCTCTAGATAATGGCTTAGCTCTTGGTAGAAGGTCTATATGAAAGTCAACTGCCCTAGGTGGCGGCATACCAGGTAACTTTAAAGGGAATACATCTATAAAATCCTACAATACATGATGGTCATTGAGGGAAGTCTCCTAGTACTCCTCTCTATCACTGATGGTAATGGCAAATAACTAACATTCTTTACACATGTACCACTTAAGCTACATATCAGAGATCATACAAAGAGATACAGGTCTCTGATGTTAGCTTGTGGTGACTGATCAAGGAAGTATTGTACACTTTTCTTCCTACCCTCGCATGTTGTAACTCTTTCTAACCCTAAAGCAGCAAAATATTGTATAATATAGCTTAGGGTTAGGGATTTCATAATGTATGGTTTTAGTACTTGCGGCAGAATTGAGCTGTAAGGGATTACAGATTGTAATTAGGTTGTAATCACTAGATAATAATAATATTGGACTCGCTATTGGTGGACGTAGCCCAGGGATTGGGTGAACCACATTAAATCTTTGTGTCTTCTATTCTCTTCTATGTGGTTTATGTTTTTCTAATAATTGGTTATATTTGCATGTAATTGTTATTTCTGCCTTATTAATCCTAAAAAGTGGTATCAGAGTGAGGTTGTTTTCAGTTATCCTCTGCAGGAAGATCTCACAGTTGAGTGGGAGCAATGGCAGACAAGGGTAAGTTGAACGTTGACAAGTTTAATGGGCAAAACTTTCAGTTATGGAAAATGAAAATGGAGAAATATCTCTATCAGAAGGATCTATGGCGGTCATTGGAAGGAAAAACCAACAAACCGGCAAGCATTTCTGATGAGGACTAGACAATTCTTGATAAAAAGGCTCTTGGTAGTATTTGATTATGCCTGACACAATTGGTGGCAGTCAATATTACACAAGCAATGATGACTAAAGATTTGATGAAAACCCTAGCGAAGTTGTATGAAAAGCCCTCCACTTCAAATAAGGTATTTATCATGAAGTGTTTGTTTAATATGAAAATGGTGGAAGGTGGGTCAGTTGCTAATCATTTAAATGAGTTTAATATAGTTACCAGTCAATTAGCTTTTGTCAATGTTATTTTTGATGAAGAAGACAGGGCTTTCTTGATTTTGTGTTCTTTGCCTGAAAGCTAGAATGGCTTGGTAATGGTTGTTAGTAACTTTGTTTCTAGTTCTAATACCCTAAAATTTGATGATGTTATTGGTGTTATTCTCAGTGAGGAAATTTGTAGGAAAAGTTTAGGTGGATCCACATCAGGTAGTGTCTTAAACATACAAAGAAGAGGTGGAACCAATGAGAGAGGAAACAACTCTGGAAATCATGGAAAATCAAGAGGAAAATCAAAGAGAAAGAGGTTTGAATCCAAAGGGCCAAATGATTGCTGGTACTGTGAAAAACCAGGTCATAAGAAGGAAGATTACTGGTCTCAGTAGAATAAAGAAGGAGATAAACAAGAAGGTAACAAGGAAGAAAATGTGGTAAGTAATAAACCCAAAGAGGATGCCTTGCTTCTTTCTTTAGAAAGTATTGACGATTCATGGGTTTTAGATTCTAGGGCTTCATTTCATGCTACACCCCATAGAGGTTACTTTCTTGATTATGTCCAAGGGGATTTTGGGCAAGTTTATTTGAGTGATAATGAACCCTTTCAGATAGTTGGAAAGGGAAAAATTAAGATTAAGTTGCAGAATGGGAATCATTGGCTACTATAAGAGGTAAGACATGTTCCAAGGCTGAGTAGGAATTTAATTTCAGCAGGGCAACTGGGTGATGAGGGTTGCACAGTTACTTTTAATGATAGAAATTGGAAGGTTTCAAAACATTCCTTAGTAGTAGCAAAAGGTGTGAAAGTAGGCACCTTATATCTTTGTACAGGTAATACTGTTCCTTCTACTTTAATTATTTCAGAAGATAATGAATATTCAGGAATAGTGGCTGCATTTTTGGAGGAAGAACATCAAACTGTTGTTGTAGATTTTGACACAACACTCTGGCACAATAGAGTCTAGCACATGAGTGATAAAGGTATGAAATTACTTCATTCAAAGAAAGTTTTACCTGGTCTAAAATGTGTCAATATGGATTTCTGTGAAAGTTGTGTTTATGGAAAACAAAAGAGAGTTAGTTTTGTAAAGAGTGGGAAGGAAAAGAAAAATGAGAGATTAGAGCTTGTGCATACAGATGTATGGGGACTAGCTCAGGTATCTTCCCTTGGTGGTTCTATTTATTATGTTACATTTATAGATGATGCAACAAGAAAAGTATGGATTTATTTCTTTAGACAAAAATTTGATGTATTTCAAACTTTTAAAAAATGGAAATGTTTGGTTGAGAATGAAACTGGTAAAAAGCTAAAATGTCTCAGATCTAATAATGGTGGTGAGTATTGCAGCATAGAATTTGAAGATTATGGTTCCTCTAATGGTATTTGTAGGAAAAAAAACTATACCGAGGACTACACAAGAAAACGGAGTGGCTAAAGGCATGAACAGGACAATAATGGAGCATGTAAGGAGTATGAGGTTGCATGCTAGGCTTCCCTTAAACATGTGAGTAGAGGCTACAAACACTGTTGTTTATTTAATTAATAGAGGCTCCTCTCTACTCCTTTGGACTGTGGTATTCCAAAGAAAACATGAAGTGGTAAGAAGGTGAGTTATTCTTTTCTCAAAACCTTTGGTTGTGAAGCTTTTGCAGATATAAATTCTAAAAATAGAACCAAGCTAGAAGCTAAGTCAAAGAAATGTGTATTTGTTGGATATGGCAATGATGAATTTGGTTATAGGCTTTGGGATTTTGAAAATCATAAAATTAGAAGCAGGAATGTCATATTCAATGAGAAAGTGTTGTACAAAGATCTATTGCAATAGCATGAGAAGAAAGAAAATGACTATGTAGTACTGGATGATACTCCAAAAGATGATGTTCCAGTAGTTCCTCATGCTCTGCAACAACAACAACAACAAATACCACACACCCCAGTGAATGTTAGATGGTCAACAAGGCTAAGTAGACCTCTAGACAGATTCTCTCCCTCTTTGTATTCTATTTTGTTAACAGATGCTGGTGAACCTGAATGTTATAATGAAGTTGTGCAAGTGGATACAAAGATTCAGTGGGAGTCTAGAATGACAGAGGAAATGGATTCCTTGTTGAAAGATCAAACTTGAGATTTATGCAAGTTATGTACAGGTAAATGGGCTTTATAGAACAAATGAGTTTACAGGTTGAAAGAAGAGGATGGAGGTAAGAAAAGATTTAAAGCTAGGTTAGTTGTAAAAGTATTTGCACAAAAAAAAGCATTGATTTTGATGAGATATTTTCTCCAGTTGTTAAAATGACTTCTATTCATACTATTTTAAGTATTGTGGTTGCTAAAGATTTGCATTTAGAGCAGCTTGATGTTAAAATAGCTTTTCTTCATGGTGATTTGGATGAAGAAATATATATGGTACAACCACAAGGATTTGAGGTCAAGGGTAAGGAGAGTTTGGTGTGCAAATTGTAGAAAATTTTATATGGATTGAAGCACCTCGACAATGGTATATTAAATTTGACACTTTTATGAATGAACATGGATACACTCAGTGTCATTCTGACCATTGTGTTTACTTTAAGAGGTTGGATGATGATAGCTACATTATTTTATATTTATATGTTAATGATATGCTTGTAGCTAGGTCTAACATGGATCACATTAAGGGATTGAAACAACAGTTAGCACATTCTTTTTCTATGAAAGATTTGGGGGCAGCAAAACAAATCCTTGGTATGAAAATTTGCAGAGATAGGAAAAATAGGGAGTTGACTTTCTCTCAGGCTAATTATATTGAGAAGGCGTTGCAACGTTTCTCTATGGTGAATGCCAAAGCTGTCAGTACACCTTTGCCTGGTCATTTGAAATTGACTAAGGAGATGTGTCCTAAGACATTAGAAGAGGAGGCTAAAATGTCTAAGGTACCTTATGCTTCAACTATAGGGAGCTTAATGTATGCTATGGTATGTACTAGGGTAGATATTGCACATGTAGTGGGAGTCGTTAGCCGATATATGAGTCACCCTAGTATTGAGCATTGGAATGCAGTCAAATGGATTCTTAGATATTTGAGAGGTATTGCAGTAAGTGTTTACACTTTGGGGGATCTACTACTACTGTACAAGGCTATGTTGACTCAAATTTGGTAGGAGATATAGATAGCAGGCAGAATACTACAGGCTATGTATTTACTGTTGGTGGGACAGCAATGAGTTGGATTTCTCAACTACAAAAGGTGGTTGCTTTAGCCACTATAGAGGCAGTGTATGTTGCTGCTATAGAGGCAGACAGATAATTTTTTGCATATAGATAGTCAAAGTGCCATTCATCTTGTGAAGAATTATGCTTTGCATTCAAAGACAAAACACATATAGTTGCGGTACCATTTCATTCAGTCAGTTTTGGATGATGGAAAGTTAAAGCTAGAAAAGATTCATATAGATGATAATCTAGCAGATATGTTTACAAAGGTAGTAACAAGGGAAAAGTTGAACTCATGTTCATCTTCAATTGGTCTTATAGACTGAAGAGAATAAAAGAACAACTAAGTCCAGGGTGGTTCGATCCAATGGGAGCTTCATATGGTAGCAATATTGTTACATGATCAATCTCTAAGTGGAAGGTTTTTTAGTGTGGATACTGATCAGTCACCAAGTGGGAGATTGTTAGCTTGTGGTGACTGATCAAGAAAGTATTGTACATATTTTCAACTATTTTTGGACCGACATGTTGTAACTCTTTCTAACCCTAAAGCAGCAAAACATTATATAATATGGCTTAGGGTTAGGGATTTCATAATGTATGGTTTTAGTACTTGTAGCAGAATTGAGCTGTAAGGGATTACAGATTGTAATCACTAGATAATAATAATATTGGACTCATTGTTGGTGGATGTAGCCTAGGGATTAGGTGAATCATGTTAAATCTTTGTCTTCTATTCTCTTCTATGTGGTTTATGTTTTTTTGATAATTGGTTATATTTGCATGTAATTGTTAATTTTGTCTTGTTAATCCTAACATCTGAATCCCTGTAATCACTTTTGCAGTGCCATCATCATCCAAACATTCCACCCTCTTCTGACAATAGTCATCCATGTCAAGTACTATACCATCTAGATTACTATTAGTTGAATAAAGCGGCCATTAAGAATCGGTATCCACTTTCTAGGATTGATGATTTATTTGACTAGCTACAGTGTTCCTGAGTGTTTTTGAAGATAAATATAAAGTCAGGGTACCATCAGTTGAGGATTATAGAGAGTGATATCCATAAGAATGCCTTCCATATGAGGTATGGTCACTATGAAGTTACTTGTAAGGAAACTCAGGTGCGGAAACAACTTCCTACGCTAATCTCTATAGGAGAGTATTGTGCAAATTCTTATAAATCCTTACAATTTTAGATTCGTTAACTACTTTAACAAAGATATTGCAACCACATACAATGCATACAGAAAAATAGAAAATGACACAATGATATACCCTGGGGAAAACCTTTCAGTAAAAAACCCCAGCACTCCAAAACCTGCACAATGTATTATCTTCAACACAAAGATTACAATACACTTGCAATGTGAGTTCTTTCAAGAAATGAGAGACAAAGCCAACAAGACTTAAACTTCATTATATCTCTCCCATAGGAGCAGCATCATATATATAGACTCCTCTGGACCCAAAAATAGGCACAACCACCAAGACCCATGCACAAAGCCACATGTACACAGTTGTTACATGCAATCCCAAGAATAGGCATCCATCCCTAGAATAGACTATGACAGCGTGTCATAGAATTTGCCAAAAATAACAGTCACAAGAGAAGTGTAAGAGAATTTGTCATACCAACCTATTTTTGGCATATTCTCTTACACACACCAACCACTTCTTCTTGGGTGCCCAAATAGGCCCAAGTCATAAGATGCTCTTACACCTATCATAGCACATTCCTTAAATAGTTCTTACGCGTCATAGGAATCCATCATGACCATTTCAGTCATGATCTCCTTACGCACAAGATGCCGACACATCAAGTGGAGTGACACATTAACATGCCAACTAGACATGTACACTCACACTTAAATTACATTATTTGCAAAAAATACATTTACAAAACAAATAATAAGAATAGGAATTATCCAAGGTTGAGACACAGTATTCCTAACATTCTCCCACTTGTCGAACACCTTGTAAGAGCAACAGGAACATAATAGGAACTTTAACCGCTATAGGCCAAAAGGCCCATAGACTCCGAACACCATCTGAACTTCTCAGTGCCCACTGGTTTTGTTAATGCATCTGCAACATTCTTCATAGTATCTACCTTCTCCAAATTTACCTTTCCATCTTCCACCATATCTCTCACAAAGTGAAACTGCACATCAATGTGCTTCGTTCTGGCATGGAAAGTTAGATTCTTTGCAAGGCAAATAGCGCTCTGACTGTCACACCAAATAGTAATCTGTTCTGCATCAACACCAACATCAGAACACAATCTTCTAAGCCAAATGGCTTCTTTACAAGCATGCATAGCAGCCATGTACTCAGCTTCTGTAGTGGACAAAGTAACCACAAGTTGTCGCTTACTCATCCAACTGATGGCACCACCAAACATAGTGAACACATCAGCACTGGTGGATCTCCTACTGTCAATATCACCTACCCAATCTGAATCCACAAACCCACAAATACAAACTGAATGTAGAGATCCAGAAGAGTTACCATGATAACATATGGATTAATCTGATGTACCCCTCAAATATTTGAATACTCGCTTAACTGCATCCCAATGTACCCATCCAGGATTAGCCATAAACTGACTCAGGACTCCCACTGCTTGGGCAATGTCTGGTCTAGTACAGGCCATAGCGTACATAAGACTACCAACTGCACTAGCATAAGGTACTCTACTCATGTCCTCCACCTCACTAGGAGATTTTGGACAATCATCTAAAGATAACTTTATTCCCACAGAAATAGGAACACATAGTGGTCTACAATCTGTCATGTTGAACCTGTCCAACACAGACTTCACATACTTACTCTGACTCAACCAAAGTTTTTTGTTAGACCTATCTCTACTGATTTCCATACCCAAGATGTACCTAGCTGCCCCAAGATCTTTCATCTCAAACTGTGCTGACAACTGAGATTTAAAATCAGAAATCATACCCTTACCCTTCCCAAACAGCAACATATCATCAACATATAATGCAACAATAAGAAGGCGATCATTTTCAACTCTGAAATAAACACAATGATCTGATTTTGATCTTACAAATCTAATTGACAATGCAAAGGCATCAAACTTAAGGTACCACATCCTAGGAGATTGCTTCAAACCATATAGAGATTTCTTTAATCTGCAAACTAAGGATTCTTTACCTTTAACAATGTCGTGCTCAAGCTGTGACATATAAATCTCTTCCTCCAAATCACCATGAAGGAAAGTTGTCTTCACATCCATTTGTTCTATCTCTAAATCATATGATGCAGCAAGAGATAACATAAATCTAATGGATGTCAACTTTGCAATAGGAGAGAATATTTCACCATAATCTATTTCCTCTACCTGTGAATACCCCTTTGCAACCAATCTAGCTTTATACCTTTCAACACTGCCATCTGCATAGAATTTCTTCTTGAACACCCATTTACAGCCAACAGATTTTCTCCCTTTAGGCAAAGGTACAAGGTCCCAAGTTTTGTTTTTCTCCAATGAAGCCATCTCATCATCCATAGCCTCAATCCAGGAACCTGCATCTTCCATGCCCAAAGCCTCTTTCACAGATCTAGGCTCATCAGTGTTAGTAATCAAAGCAAAGGCAAAACTGGAATCTAACATAGAATAACCAAACCTTTTTGGTTGCTTTCTTTCTCTCATGGATCTCCTCAAGGGCTACAGTTGAGGTTGTTCTTCCTCTTCTTCTGAACTATCAGAGCTGCTAGAGCTCTCCTCATCATTAGGCCCAACATGGTCTCTTTGTTCAGTCTTCTCAGGGGTAGGAGGCAACTGAACAACATCTTTTTCCTTTTCTTTTTCATCTGGTTGTAGCACAATAGGAGAAGATGTTAGCTCTCTGAAAATAACATTTCTACTATACAACACCTTACTAGTCATAGGATCCCAAAGCTTGTATCCTTTCACACCAGCACTGTATCCAAAGAAAATACATTTAACAACTTTGTTTTCCAACTTAGATCTTTTCCCCTTTGGAACATGTGCATAAGCTTCACAACCAAAAACATGAAAATGTCTAATTGAAGGCTTCTTACTAGACCACACCTCCATGGGTGTCTTACCAACAAGGGCTGATGTAGGAGATCTGTTAACCAGATAGCAAGTAATGGCCACAGCTTCAGCCCAAAACCTTTGTTCTAAACTAGCTCCACTAAGCATACTCCTAGCCTTCTCCATCAATGTCCTGTTCATTCTCTCTGCAACTCCATTTTGCTATGGGGTATAAGGAGTTGTCTTATGCCTCTCGATACCTTGTTCTTTACAGAACTGTTCAAACTCTGCTGAGCAAAACTCACCACCATTGTCAGTTCTCACACACTTAATCTTCTTACTAGTCTGATTCTCTACAAGAGCTTTAAATTCCCTGAACTGACTAAAGACTTGTGTCTTACTTTTAAGGAAATAAATCCACATCCTTATACTGTAATCATCTATGAAAGATACAAAAAATATAGACTTGGAGATTGAAGGAACTTTTACAGGACCAAATACATCAGAATGAATAAGATCCAAAACATCAGAAGATTTGTGAGAACTAGAGTAAAACTGAACACGATTTTGTTTACCATAGACACAGTGTTCGTAGAAGTCAAACTCGAGATTGTAATCATTTAACCCCTCAATGAGATTTTTATTTTTCAAGGTTTTGAGACCCTTTTCACCAATGTGGCCAAATCTCATATGCCACAACATTGTCTTTTCTGCAGGAAGCTTAGCTTCCAAAGTGTTTGCACTACCATCAGAACCAATAGCCACAGACTTCTTCACTACTTGTTCAGATGGTGAGGATGAAGAACTATTACATAGAGGAATACATGCATCTAGCTGAAATAAGGTACCTGTCCTAGTACCCCTTGCAAGCACTATCGATCCTCTCATCATCTTGCATCCTTCTTTTGAAAAAACAACTTGCACACCTACATCATTCAACATACTTACAGATAATAGGTTTTGTGCCAAACCCAGAATGTGCATAACTCTATTGATTCCCTTTACTCATCCATCAGGAAATTTGATAGTGACCCTTCCACGTCCAACTATCTTTAGGTGAGAATCATCACCCAAGTACACCTTTCCACCATCGAACTCTTCATATTTTGAGAACCAGTTTCGATGAGAGGTCATGTGAAAAGATGCACCCGAGTCAACCAACCACACATCATCAGATGCATGGGCTACCAAAGCTGCGATGAATGCATCGCCATCTTCTTGAGATCTTTCTAAAGCTGAATCTGAACCTTTCTTCTTCTTCTTCAGCTCTTTGCAGTCTTTACGAAAGTGCCCAGATTTATCACAGTTCCAAGATTTTGCCTTGGAATTATTGGAAGTCTTTGACTTCCCACGGGATTTGGATCTACCCTTATTGTCAGACTTATTGTCATTTTTCTTCCCTCTTTCAGTGGATCTCCCACGAATAGCAAGGGCTTCTTTTTCTGAAACGGAAGCCTTTCTCTGCATCTCCTTTGATAGCAACGAAGACACCACATCATCCATTTTGAAGGTGACTAAAGTGCTTCCGAGAGCCATCACAAGCTGGTCCCATGAATCCGGTAAAGAACACAAAAGTGTGTAGCAACGATCCTCCTCCTCTAACTTGACACCAGCTGATGTCAATTGTGCAGCCAGTAGATTAAATGCATTTAAATGATCCATTAAGGATCCACCTTCCTCCATTTGTAGAGAGTACAACTTCTTCCTTAGGAAAAACTTGTTCACCAGAGATTTGGCCTGATACACGGCCGCAAGTCTTTCCCATAAACTATTTGTGGTTTTCTCATCTAGAACATTCAGAAGAACTGCATCAGTTAAACAAAGTCTTATGAGACCCTTAGCTTTATGGTCTTTGATATCCCAATCTTCTTGAGCTATAGTTGATGGTCTTGTAGCACTTGAGGTCACTTCCCATAGGTCACGATCTTCCAACATGTCTTACATCTTGAGTTTCCACAACTAGAAATTAGTACCCTTAAATTTCTCCACCTCCATTCTTCCATATGATGAACTTGCCATCTCAATCTGCAAATAAGATTCAGAATGCTCTGCAAAAAACTCCCACTCAAACTTGAGATCAGCTCAAAAAACCCTACCCAACAACTAGGATAAAAAATTGATCAAGCTCTGATACCACTTGTAAGGAAACTCAAGTGCGGAAATAGCTTCCTACACTAATCTCTATAGGAGAGTATTGTGCAAATTCTTATAAATCCTTACAATTTCAGATTTGTTAACTACTTTAACAAAGTTATTGCAACCACATACAATGCATACAAAAAAATAAAAAATGACACAATGATATACCCTGGGGAAAACCTTTCGGTAAAAAACCCCAGCACTCCAAAACCTGCACAATGTATTATCTTCAACACAAAGATTACAATACACTTGCAATGCAAGTTCTTTCAGGAAATGAGAGACAAAGCCAACAAGACTTAAACTTTGTTATATCTCTCCCATAGGAGTAGCATCATATATATAGACTCCTCTGGACCCAAAAATAGGCACAACCACCAAGATCCATGCACAAAGCCACATGTACATAGTTGTTACATGCAATCCCAAGAATAGGTATCCATCCCTAGAATAGACTATGACAGCTTGCAATAGAATCCGCCAAAAATAACGGTCACAAGAGAAGTGTAAGAGAATCTATCATACCAACCTATTTTTGGCATATTCTCTTACGCACACCAACCACTTCTTCTTGGGCGCCCAAATAGGCCCAAGTCATAAGATGCTCTTACACCTGTCATAGCACATTCCTTAAATAGTTCTTACACGTCATAGGAATCCATCATGACCATTTTAGTCATGATCTCCTTACGCACAAGATGTCGACACATCAAGTGGAGTGACACATCAACATGCCAACTAGACATGTACACTCACACTTAAATTACATTATTTGCAAAAAATACATTTACAAAACAAATAATAAGAATAGGAATTATCCAAGGTTGAGACACCTTATTCCTAACATTACTATGGTTCTATTTGGCCTCATGATTGGAGTATTCCATACATTTTTTGATAGATTTGTTGTTGTGTTCCTAGATGATATTTTGATTTATTCGCAAGATGAGAAGGAGCATAAGGAACACTTGAGGCAGGTTTTGTAGTGTTTAAGGGATAATCAGTTATATGGAAGCTTGTCAAAGTGTGCATTCTTTAAATTAGAGGTCCACTATCTTGGCCATGTGATATCAGGGGATGGGATCACAGTCGACCCAATGAAGATTAGAGCCATTATGGATTGGCTGACACCTACAACTATGGCTGAGGTTAGGAGCTTCATGGGTTTAGTGGGTTATTATAGGTGGCTTATTAAGGGATTTTCCAGAGTAGCTCACCCTATCACATCTCTTTAGAGAAAGGGTAAGAAGTTTGAGCGGACAGAGAAGTGTGAGAGATCCTTTCAAGAGCTCAAGAGAGCACTCACTAGCACACCTATCCTTGTTCTACCAGATCCTTCAACAAACTTTGTGGTATGCACTGATGCATCTTTAGATGGACTAGGAGAAGTCCTTATGCAGGATGGTCGAGCCATAGCCTATGAGTCCGTGAAATTGAATACTCGTGAGTTTAACTACCCCACCCATGACCTTGAGCCTACGAGTGCATTATTAAATTAGAGGTCCACTATCTTGGCCATGTGATATCAGGGGATCAGATCACAATTGATCCATCAAAGATTAGAGCCATAATGGGTTGGCTAACACCTACCACTATGACTGAGGTCAAGAGCTTTGTGGGTTTAGTGAGTTATTATAGGCAACTTATTAAGGGATTTTCCAGAGTAGCTCACCCTATCACATCTCTTTAGAGAAAGGGTAAGAAGTTTGAGTGGATAGAGAACTGTGAGAGATCCTTTTAGGAGCTCAAGAGAGCACTCACTAGCACACTTATCCTTGCTATACTAGATCCTTCAACAGACTTTGTGGTATGCACTGATGCATCTTTAGATGGACTAGGAGTAGTCCTTATGCAGGATGGTCGAACCATAGCCTACGAGTCCAAGAAACTAAAGATTCATGAGTTTAACTACCCCACCCATGACCTTGAGCTTGAGATGGTGACATTTTCTCTTAGGACATCGGTTTGAGTTTCATTTAGATCACAAGAGCCTATAGTATATCTCCTCGCAGCCAAACCTTAATGCTTGACAGAGGAGATGGATGGAGTTCTTGTGTGAATATGATTTTGATGTTCATTTCATCAAAATCATATTGTTGTCACGGATGCCTTGAGTAGGAGACAACATGAGCTTTCCTCTATATTTATTAGCACGGAGTTGAGGGATCGCATTTATTATCACTTACATAAGGATAAGACGTATACAAAGATTTGTGAGTTGGTTCAATCTTAGTGACCCCTTGAGGGGAGGTATTCAGAATATTCATTTTGGAGTTCGATAGACTCTAGCATCACAGAGGACATATTTATGTACCTTCTTCCAAAGGATTATGTGAGATTATAATGCTAGAGGCCCATAGAGCCTCTTATGCAGCACATCCCAAAGTAAAGATGCATGCTGATTTGAGGTAGCTTTATCATTGGCCATACATGAGATTGCAAATTGCTGAGATGGTAGCCAAGTGCCTAGAGTGTCAGAGGGTAAAGGCAAAGCACCACCATCTGGGTGGCCTTCTTTAGCCTCATGAGATACCCAAGTGGAAGTGGGACATCATATCTATGGATTTCATTGTTGGTTTTCCTATGTCATCTCACCGCCACAATGCTATCATGGTGATAGTTGACAAGTTGACCAAAGTGGCTCACTTTTCACCAATTCGTACCACTTTCACAGCACCCACAGTGGCACAGGTATTCTTACAAGATGTTGTCAAACTTCATGGCATACCTTGTAAGATCATCTCTAATAGAGATTCTCTTTTCACGTCATCATTTTGGAGAGAATTGCAGGTAGCTATGGGCACTAGGCTTCATTTCAGTACAACCTATCACCCCGAGATAGATGGACAGACCAAAAGGGTCAATCAAGTTTTAGAGGACATGCTATGTATGTATGTGATGGATCATCAAACGCAGTGGGAGGATTACCTACACCTAGTTGAATTTGCCTACAATAATGGGCATCATACGTCTTTGGGTATGTCTACTTATAATGCTCTTTATGGTAGACCATACAGGACACCTTTGAGTTGGGATAGGATTGAAGATAGAGTTTCAATTAGTTGAGAGTTAGTTAGAGATATGGAGCAGCTAATAAATCTGATTAGACAATGTCTTAGAGAGGCCCAGGATAAACAAAAGAAGTATGCAGATTCTGGGAGGATTGATTGAGAGTATATGTATATAGTTTGGGATAGAGTTTTCTTGAGAGTGCAACCACATAAGATTCCACTCTATTTTGGAAAGAACTCTAAGCTTGCTCCTCGGTTCGTTGGACATTTTGAGATCCTAAAGAGGATAGGACCAGTAGCTTACCATCTAGCCTTGCCACCTAGCCTGTCACACATCCACAATGTGTTTCATGCTTCTGAATTCAGAAAATATATTTATGATGAGTCTCATATTATTGATTGGGATGCCTTATAGGTGGAGTTGGATGGGAAACTAGCTTTGGAGCCCATTCGAATATTGCCATGCAGGACCCTGACCCTTCGAGGCCGAGAGCTAGACTAGGTTAGGGTCCATTGGGATTGCTATGATGAGGTCACAACATCATGGGAGTATAAAACACAGATGTGATTTACTCCAAGTGACCCTAACCTAGTCTACCCATTTCACATGTCATGTGTAAAGTGATGTGTCTTTATGTTGTGTGAGTGTCACTTGACACTTGTTCATGTGTGTTGGCATGTAATGTCCAAGTGGGTTAGTGAGTTTAGACACTACCCTAGAGTCACCACGTAGAGTTCCATTGTAGGGTTACTTGTTTAGGAAACCAAGAGAGGAGTCCCATCTTGAATTAATTTGTAGGTTAACTTCAAGTGGGCTTTTGGGAGGTTTAAAGGAGCCCTGAGGAGTGGTTAAGGTTAAATTTAGCTATCCCTATAGGTATACTATGGGTTAGTGTTAATTTTTTACCATATTAATGCCCAAAACATAATTATGGTTTTTCAAAAAGTGCTTTCTTTGGAACTTACAAAATTGAAGAGAGTCAAATCCATTCCTTCTCCCCATTTCTTGGTTTTCTTCTCATTTTGGGAAGGGGGACAAGATGAAAGATAATGATTCAAGAGTCATATCTCATTAAGTGAGTAGGTGGATGGTTGGTTAGGGCTTCCCTTTTAGGAAAATTTTGTAGGTGTTTATGGGTTGATTGTCCACTCTCCTTTGTGGAAACTTCTAGTTTTTGAGTTAGTAAGGTAGAGAGCTATTGGCCAAGGAGAAAAGCTAAGGGAGGGTTTAAGCCCATCTTCAACTCCATCTTGCCTTTTTGTTTGGACAAAGGTTGGTGCATCTTTCATGAAGTCCATGTTTTATGTGTTTGTTTATGAATTGTAAATTCATGTTAAATGTGAGTAGTGTTGATTTTCAAGTGTTGTTTCATGGAATTTTCTTGTTTCTTTTTTAGTTGTTTTTATATATATTATGGGAAGTGCAAGGCTATACTCACCCTTGTGAGTGAAGAGAGCCTTGTGGGTGAAGAGAATTTGGGAATGCCCAGTTAGTGTAGAGTCTTTCCTTTTGGAGGAAAGTGATATGGCATGGAGTATGGGCTCCATGTCGCCATCATTTTGTTCTACACTTTTGGGGGTCATAAGGGGAGAAAATTAGTGAATCATGAAGTGTGAAATTTGGGATCTGAAATTGAGCCTTGTGAAGACATTGTTATGTTATGGGAATTCTATTTTTGTTTATGACATTCTCCTATTTGGGTTCGTTTTCCACCTTCACCCCTTTTTGGATCCAAGGAGATCCTTTGTGCAAACCATTATTTTTTTAGAGTTTTCTTGTGTTTGTTTGTTGTTTATGTGTGTTGAAAATGTTTGTCACCCATCCATACTTGTTTCCCCAAGCTCAGGGGGTACTTGTTTCCCCAAGCTCTGGGGTGGCCTTGTAAATGCCTAGGTTGGGAGGTGAGCCTCCATGGTCAACCTTGTTTTGTTGCGGGTTCTTTGCTACAAGATGATCTAAGAAAGAAAAAATTTCATGGAGCCAAAGGGTTAGAATTGTATAGTTGCATTTTTTGAATTTGGTGTATGGTTTAAATTCCGACAGAAGCAGCTTGCATGCATAAGCCTTCTGGATCTTGAAATTCTTATCCATGTTATAATTGTTGTGTGAGCACCATGTATGTTGAAGAGCCTATGTTTCTTTATTGTTGTAATCTTAAACTGTATTCATGAGTACCTTATGTTGAAATTTTTATCCATGTTATATCTCTGTATTCTAAAATCTAAATGTAAGTGATTGAACGTAAAGTTGTTAAGCTAAAGTTGTTTCATGATATTTCTTCATTGAGAAAGTTTGAGTTCAGTGTTGTAATATCTGGTTAGTTAATGAAAAGAAAGGAGTATTGTGCATATCTTGTTTATATTAAGATCACATGTATTCTTGCATGAGGGATTAATCTGGGTATGCTAAGGCCCTTTTGCTATGCTTTCCTAGGTGTTCATACTCTATTTAGAGGTTCCTGTTTTGGTAGACTGGGGGAAAAGGCTGTGAAAGATTGTTGAGTTTGGCTTTACGCCTGTCAGTTGCATTTGCTAGAAAGTTTCAATTGATCCATTTTGAGCTAATTCTGAAATCATTTGAGTCCATGAGCCCATTTTCTATGAATCTTGCAGTCATTGTATTACATGAGTCCTTATTCAGGTGGTATTCCAATTTCGGATTTGTGGAACCAAACAGAGAAAATGCATCTTCTCACTCATCTTCCAGGTGAACCAAACGGTTCCACTCAGATTCCAAAAACCATTTTCCAGATTTAAAACTTCCTGAATTGGCAAATTCCAGTATTTGGGAAATCCAACATTCTGTAATTCCAGGAAACAAACAGGCCCTAAAAGAAAACGCAAAGAATGATCTAGATAAAAGACAAGCTCTTTATTAATGCACATTTAATGCCCAAAAGCACACTATTGTATTACATGAGTCCTTATTCAGGTGGTATTCCAATTTCGGATTTGTGGAACCAAACGGAGAAAATGCATCTTCTCACTCATCTTCCAGGTGAACCAAATGGTTCCAGTCAGATTCCAAAAACCATTTTCTAGATTTAAAACTTCTTGAATTGGCAAATTCCAGTATTTGGGAAATCCAACATTCTGTAATTCCAGGAAACAAACGGGCCCTAAAAGAAAACACAAAGAATGATCTAGATAAAAGACAAGCTCTTTATTAATGCACATTTAATGCCCAAAGCACACTGTTGTAGTTAGATTTTTCTAATTTATTTCTAATTTTGACTTCAAAATTTGATTTTTCTCCTTGCCTTTTTTGGTGGGAGCCAATAACTTCTTGAATTGGCAAATTCCAGTATTTGGGAAATCCAACATTCTGTAATTCCAGGAAACAAACGGGCCCTAAAAGAAAACACAAAGAATGATCTAGATAAAAGACAAGCTCTTTATTAATGCACATTTAATGCCCAAAGCACACTGTTGTAGTTAGATTTTTCTAATTTATTTCTAATTTTGACTTCAAAATTTGATTTTTCTCCTTGCCTTTTTTGGTGGGAGCCAATAACTTCTTGAATTGGCAAATTCCAGTATTTGGGAAATCCAACATTCTGTAATTCCAGGAAACAAACGGGCCCTAAAAGAAAACACAAAGAATGATCTAGATAAAAGACAAGCTCTTTATTAATGCACATTTAATGCCCAAAGCACACTGTTGTAGTTAGATTTTTCTAATTTATTTCTAATTTTGACTTCAAAATTTGATTTTTCTCCTTGCCTTTTTTGGTGGGAGCCAATAGAATCCCAAATAAAGCTTTTTCTAATTTTAAAAATATATTAAAAAAATAACAAACTATCTAACAAACTTTAGGGATAGATTAATTCTATAGGTTAAAACTTAAAAGTATTAATTTCAACATCTAGTAAATGATATATAAATAATGTTAAATTAATTTGAATAAGGATTTCAATCTTTTGGCACTCAGCAATTCATTTACACATACCTTTTTCATTGAGTAAATGCAACGTTTTGGTAATTATAGGACAAGTATCTTCTGGCGGCCGATTTGGGTTTGCTGGCGAAAGCCATATCATGAGTTTTCTGAAACTCTTTGGCCATCTCTGCAGAAAATATTTGTAAGAGTATTTTTAAATCATCAATAAAAGTTGTGTATAAGAGCATTTATGTAGTATAAGATGCATAAAATATAAGAGCATTTATCTATCCTTGGGAGCTTCACACATTAGAGGTATCATAATTTGGATGTTAATTTGCACATTCATTTTGGGCTCATGGTTTTGGCCCGTTATTTTTGTGAATCATTGATAATTTTTTGGGCCCTCTTAGCCAGTGTATTGAGGGTTTGGGATGGAAGTCGTCTATTCAATGTTTGTGTTTGGGATGGAAGTTCTCCTTGAGAACATGGACTATTAGTGGAAAAGTAGATAAGGCACTTGGACTGTTCGACAACATGCCTCTGAGAAATGTGGTTACATGGAACGTAATGATGACAGGATATGCACACAATGGATTTGGTGAAAAAGCTTTAGAAACTTTCAACCAAATTCCACAACCTTTGCCAACATCTTCCTCCCTGTTGCAAATTGGGAGCATTGGAATAGGGCACGAACATCCCTCAAAGAATAATGAAAAGAGAATTTTAGTTGGAAATGATTTTGTAGACACGTGGAAAATATGGAACAATAACAGGTGAACTATTTGACATAATGGCTCATGGAATTCCAGGATGGCAAGATATCCACAAAATGGATTAGTCAAAAAAGCTCTTGAAATGTTTAAGAAAATACAATTGGCAGGTGCCAAAATGGGAGCTTTTGAAGAAGGTAGTGGAAGGAGGATTTTTGTTATAAATTATAGATAAAGGATATGCCAGATGTGGCTATAACTGCCCACGTAGACATGTATGGAAAATGTGGAAGCATAGACAAGGGATGTATACTGTATGATGATATCCTGACTATCTAAGGATAACAAGGCATACCAAATTGTCTAGTAGAGTTCTTCAAAGAAATGTGTTCTTATGGAATGACATGATTGCAAGATATGTACAAAATGGATTTGTTGAAAAGATTTTATAAACTTTCAAGCAAATGCAATTGACGAGTGTAAAGACAGACACCAAAACCTATAATCTTTGATTATTGTGAAACATAGAAATGCTATTAAAATAAATTTTCACATGATAGGCAGGCCATGAAAATGGGCTGCCCATTATTCTTTTATTAAAATAATGTAAGATTAAAAGAGTAGTACAATATTTTTTTATTAAAATAATGTAAGATTAAAATAGTAGTACAAAAATGGCAGTAAAGAGACTGCCATCAGTAACAGTAATGTCAAATGAAACACCAACAAGAACAACTAAACAACAACAGAAAAAACTATTTGAACAAAACTACAAGGCACAGTATATAATGAAGCTGATCAGTAGCAACCCAATACGAAATAGAAGCTGAATGATACAGCTGGTGCATTAAAAATAACTGTAACTGCTTCAATCAATTCAGAAATGTCATGTTCAAGCACAAGGATGCCACCCTCTACTATGGAGGAGTTGGCAGATTTAGTTATTTTCATTGCTGAGTACTCTCGAAGAGTTAAGTGCTTACTTGATCAAGGGAGACCTTTGATAGGAGTGTTAGTAAATGGGTGACCATCTTACATGTTAGATTTCTTATATAGAAGAGTATCTATAATGCATATAAGATGTGGAAGATAATTTGTGACATAAAAATATTTAAATATGTAAGGATAATTTACATAGTTGTGTATAAGAGCATCTATGACTATAAGATGCTTAAAAATATCAATAACATTGTAATGTGTAAGAGGGGCTACAGTATATTTTTTCGAACAACTTTAGAAGCATGTCCTCTCTTCTCTGTGCTCTGGCTGTATGGTCAAGCCCCTGTTTTTAGCAAGTCATTAAATTTTCAGTACTAGGAGGGATATTCCAGCCATACGTTAAACAATTACTATAAACTACTAGTTCTTGTTGCCTGTTTGATGATGAGCATAATAAGTTCATATATTTTCTGCAAGTCTATTTACATGGTTCACTACAACCTGTAGCAAAATGGAATTGTAGAAAGGAAAAATCGTACCATCATGGAGATGGCACAATTTTTGATGCATGCCAAAGATATGAATCTCAAATTAAGGGAAAAACAATTTTTTAGACTACTTATATCACTGACAGGACACCAACTCAAGCTCTTGAATATTCTCAAGCATGGAGACTGGGTGTGATCGTTAGTTGCCAGAGGGCCAAATGTTGTGAATAGTAGGTGGTAATATGTACACATGAATTGCTGAAAATAGATAACAACCCTCGGGGAAATTAGAAGTACTCGTGTTGAAGAGACCGATTATTTGAAATATAGTCATGTTGGTCATTCTAAATACAGTCATGTTGGTCATTCTGTACTCATGAAAGTCCTAAAAGTCAGAATCCTAATATCTAAAACTTACCCATCTTTGAGTCAAAGGCTTGGGCTATATGTCCCTATTGTAAATTGTCACAAACTGAAAAAATTGTCAGAAGTGTATTCTAGTAAAAAATAATCTTAATGAAAAAGATGTATTCAAAGACTTAAAAGGACCTAAGGAACCTATTCCAAACATGCTAGAAGATTTTGTGGAGATAGGTTCTAAACGTTTGGCAACCGAGACTGAGAACACTTGTGAAACATATCTTAAACCTCAAGAATTGTAGGTAAGTATCTGCTGCTAGGTTCATGTCTTCTTTGTCCCTATTGTTGTTTTAAATGCAGGAGTAAGGAAGTAGAGGTAATGTCAACAATCCTTATAATTTTATTTCTTGTTAATATATATTTTTCCAGTGTTAAAATTCATCCCTCATGGAGTCTCAGATAAAAGAGAGAATATTGTAGAAAAGAATACTAAGGAGAAAACAGAAAGAATATTACAGTACAATATATATTACAGTCATTAAAAATTATCAGGAAGTCATTAAACCTATCATGGATTCTTTTAATCTCAAAATTCGTCTGCCTGCAAGAAAAGCTCAAGCACTTAAAGACTTAAAGAAGGTCAAACATAAAGTCAAAAGTATATCCCTCATTTGCAAATCAATTAAATTTCCATGCCAATTGTAGAGATGAAGGCACTAAACCCTTTCAACGCCTTTATTAGTTGAGTAGTTGATAGTGATTATCTGAGATTCTCAACTAGTTATCATTTTATTCATGGTCATGACTTGTACATTGTAGGGAGCTCTCTCAGGACTGACTGTTATCTGATGTTCTTTGTCTCCTTATAAATATAATCATTGTTCTGAATATTTTGTGTGGCTGTTGCGGTTTAATACTATCAATTCTAGTCTGGCAACTTGTAAGCCAGTGGATACACCTAACTATCATGTTTCATGTATTAATCAAGAGAAGCCGGTTGCTGATTGCAAGGGTGCAAGGTGTACGATGCCTAGTAGTGTCCAAAGCAGTTATTTAGTAATATTTGGGCATTGGACTAGTCTATCCATGTTATTTCTAATACTATTCAAACATGCAAATAAAGAGGGAGAGGCGAGATGCTAACAATAAGGTGATAAATAGTGAAATCCAATTCGAAACAGCTTATATTAATTGCATGATCTAGAATAGCCTATTTGCATGTGACTAAAGAGGCAATGTAGCAGTGGTAAAATCAATTAAAGCTGTGTTCACTCATGATTACTAGTTCCATGTTTATGAAGATGGCTTGGATATAATTAGTACCCAGGTTGCTAGTTGATTTGGAAGAAACAAAAATCCAAAGAAGAGGCCAGTAAGAGGTTAGTCAGATAAGGACAGGGGAATCTGGTTAGATAGATGTTACACAAATATGGTAAATCTGATATTTAAAATGGCATTGCTCTTTCAAACAAGTTTTGATTGAACATCTAATAATATAAATTTAAATTTTCTGAAAAAATGTGCAACATCAGAAATAGAAGAAATGGGAAAGGAAAAACTGACATGGAATTTTGGTTCCTCGGCATATTTGAAAATTTCAACGACTTTTTCAAGCTCCTTTACTGTTCTCAGCCTATTCGTCCAGCTCACCTATCAGAGAAGAATCAATATCCATCAATATCCTCGTCCAGCCGCCTCATTCTCTCTTTCTCCTTGATGAATTTTTGTCTATCCTTGTGATCCTTTCTGTGCTTCTTGTGGCTAAGTATAAAAAGTATTCCTAGGGCATAAAGAAAAGTACCCCTAGGGCAGCTTCTCCAGAGGCTCCTTTGCAGTAAGGTTTCTCCAGAACTCAGAAGCGTCGTCTTTTCTTCTGTCCCTCTTCTCTGTGCTCCCGTCTCTGCACCTTCACCTGAATTTGATGCTTCTCCAATTACATTTTACTCCTCTTTGCTGGTTTAAAAAGAATTATCGTCCAACACAGCTGGGATAGTCTCAGGCCTTGCTTTGCCTTCGGATGCTTCGTCTCTATCTCTTTTGTTTCACCTTTTTCCTCTGCCCATGCCCTGCTTCTTCCTCTGCCACCGCATAATTTAAAAAACACAGACAAACAAAATGAACAGAGACCACAGACCAGCGTGCACGCTCTATAAATAGACAAATAACATGAACAGACAGACCAGTAAGGGGAAAATCCTAAGAAAAAAATTCAAAAAAGACTGAAAAAAATTCTAAACAAATTCTAAACAGAGGAAGAACCTAAAAAACTAAATAAAACATTGACAGCAGAGGAAAAACAATCAAATTACAAATTCTGAAGTGAAAGGATTGAATTGTTTATATATCTTTACGTGATTGACTTTTCTCCAACGGTTATTTTAGTTTTAAAATGTTAGATTTTTTAGTTTTTTCCCGTTGCTTTTTTACACTCGGATATTTTGAAAATTCTCTCAACGGGCAATTCAGTCTTTAATTAATTTGGGATATAAATCAATTAATAATAAATTTGAGGGATTGCAAATTTTGATTGATATTTTGATTAAATTTATGTGACATTTTATTTATACGCATTCAGATTTGACATGTTATATTGACTATTTTAATCAATTAATTTTAGATTTTAATCATTTTTAAAAATATTTGTCATTGTTGAAAAATATAATAGTATTTTAATAAGAAATTTGTAAATAAGGGAATTTTATTTTTATTTTTATTATTTAGCAAAGTCTAATATTTTTAATGTTCAATAGAATATATTTTATGTTAATTTTGTATTTATTTTATATCTCATAATTAATTATAAAATAATATTTATCATGTTAAAATCTGTATAGTGGTATCATTTTGTATTTGTTTTTGTGTTCAGTTCACTAGAATGTTCAAAATACAATAACATATTTGCACTCACCTCTATATGATTACCACATGTCTTGGATTGGTGGTTTATCCTTGAGGTTCATTTATTTGTGACTTGGGATTATCCTAGTTCAATTCTAAGACATGTGAAAACAAACCAAAATGTCTAACTTTTAAATTGAAAGTTTAAATATTCTTCCAACTAATCATTATGAGCTAACTTAAGACATATTTATGTGATATGTTGTTATGTCATGGTTAATTTAGACATAACTTTAATAATGTGAAATAATTAGAACATGCTTTAGTTTTTAAAGGGGCAAATTATCAAATCCAAATTATCTATATACAAACCATGTGCATGTATATGTATGTTTGTCTTTGACATCCATCCTCATCATTGATTCTCCCTAATAAGATATTAAGCTACGATAACATGTTCCTTATGACACATCCCTAAGATAGGAATCAATGCATATATGAGAAAGTTGGTGGGAGTTTTGAAGAAATAGGGAAGAAAACATAAGCAAATCATTTATATATCTAATGAGGAAAAGTTACCTACAAGGCATGACATCCCTTCTCTACCATGTTTTGTCTAGAGACTTTTGCATCAAAATTAAGATGGATAAATCCTTGCATTCGATTATTGCATCTAATGAGGGAAAGTTACCTACCATGCATGCCTTTATGAAGGCATGATATCTCTTCTCTACCATGTCTTGTCTAGAGACTTTTGCATCAAAATTAAGATGGATACATCCTTGCTTTTGATTAGAGATGCCCATATGATATGTATGAGATACCACTTAAACATTTACATAAATGCTTCTTAATTGGATGTTGATTAGAGGCACTTTACTTGCTTTTGATATCATGGATGTAAGGTTCATTATTAGACTTTTGTTATGATTATGTGATGCATGTAGGATAGTTAATTAAGCTCTAAGAATCTTGTATATTGCAGCAAAATTCAAAATGCAATAAGTTTTAGTTTGATATGTAGTATCAACCTAGGATGAAGAATATGATGAGTTAAACAGAAAGATATATATACTCACTTCTAAACACACACATAGAGAGAGGGGTTAATATTAATGGATTGGAAGCATGTATTAAGTTTATTGAATGCCATAAATCAATATGTCCTTATTATCGCCAATATTATCACAATATCAATATTGGTGACAAAGTTAATATACTAAAAAATGTGCTAGAGTCACAGTCCTCTTAATTAAGGTAATCTTAAATAACATTAAGATTGTCATTGATGTTAGTGTTGATATTAATGGATTGGAGGATTGCTGGTTTAAAAGGTATTGTCGTCCAACCTGGCCAGGATAATCTCAGGCCTTGCTTTGTCTTTTGATGCATCGCCTCTATTTCTTTTCTTTGTCACTTTTTTCCTCTGCCACCGCATAATTAAAAAAACACAGACAAACAAAATGAACAGAGACCACAGACCAGCGTGCACGCTCTATAAATAGACAAATAACAAGAACAGATAGACCAGTAAGGAAAAATCCTAAGAAAAAAACTCAAAACAGACTATGACGAAAAATTCTAAACAGAGGAAGAACCCCAAAAACTAAATAAAACATTGATAGCAGAGGAAAAACAATCAAATTACAAATTCTGAAGTGAAAGGATTAACTTGTTTATATATCTTTGCCTGATTTGCTTTTCTCCAACGGCTATTTTAATTTCAAAATGTTAATTTTTTTAGTTTTTTTACCGTTGCTTTTTCACTCAGATATTTTGAAAATTCTCTGAATTGCTTTTCTGCAACGGCTATTTTAATTTGAAAATGTTAATTTTTTTAGTTTTTTTACCGCTGCTTTTTCACTCAGATATTTTGAAAATTCTCTCAACGGCAATTCAGTCTTTAATTGATTTGGAATATAAATCAATTAATTAATAATAAATTTGAGGGATTACAAATTTTGATTAAATTTGGGTGACATTTGATTTATGCGCATGCAGATTTGATATGTTATATTGATTATTTTTATCAATTAATTTTAGATTTTAATAATTAAAAAAAAAACTATTATTATTGTTGAGAAACATATTAGTATTTTTATAAGAAATTTGTTTATAAAAGATTTTTATCTTTATTTTTATTCTTTAACAAAGTATATAATTTTAATTTTCAATAAAATTTATTTCAAATTAATTTTGTAGTTATTATAATGAAGGCTATGAGATGCCCTGATTGAGTTTCAAAATCGACAGTGCAAGACGATTAAAAACTATCTTCATTATTGAATTCTCATTGTTTTTAATCCGCTCCCACTGTTATTAGTACTTTCTGATAGGCTAAGCAAGTACTATTGCATCATAAATTAGTTTAGGTCTTATATACGAGATTTTCGGATTTGTACCCACTTATCGGGAGCATTAATTCATTTCTCACATGTAGTAAATTCATTAAATATAAATTACAACCTATGTGAGGTGGGGCACACCATTTTTTTTAGTTTTTTTTTATGCTAGTTTATCAGGTTTGAAGTTTCTTATTTTTATATAAAAATATATGTAATAATATTCATAATTATAATTTTTTATAGTTTGTATGGTGGAATAGATTGAGGCATGGTTGCATTGTTCAAATTAGAGATGTTTAGTTTAATTTTAAAAATAAATTATTTAATTTAAATTACCTTAAAAATATATTTTTAATTATATTATTGAGATATAAATATAGACATTATAATTTTTTATAGTTTGTATGGTGGAATAGATTGAGTCATGGTTGCAATGTTCAAATTAGGCTAAATTATAATAAAAATAGATGTTTAATTTAATTTTAAAAATAAATTATTTAATTTAAATTATCTTAAAAATATATTATTAATTATATTATTGAGATATACATATAGACATTGTCTTTAATTTTAGATCTTTTGAAAAAACATATCTTCAACTCAATTTAAATGTATTTTGAAATAATATATCTTTAATTTAATTTTAAATTTTATTTATGATAGTTAGAAAAATATTTTTCTTTAAAAAAAAATAAATCTCACTCATTTGTTAGTCTTATTCAATTAATTGAAATTTCCTTAATCATAGACTATTAGCTAGTTTTGACTTAAGTTTAATTAAAATTAAAATTTATATTTTAATAGTATATTTGTTAGAATGTAATTTTTGCCATTCAATTGAAAATATTAAATAAAAATAATATATATTAACATTATATAATCTTGTAAGATAAATTATTATTATTATTATTATTATTATATATATCATATTTGTAATTATTATACATTCTAAAATATATTATATTACAATTATAATTTATGTGTAATATAATAGTAGTATATTATATATACAATAATAATAATATTAATCATATGTAATAAAAATATATATCAATAAAATAAAATTAGCACTGTAATTATATTTACAAATAAAAATAAGATTAAGATTTACATTCCACTAGCTTTTAAACCCGTTATGGTGTAAAATCTTTTCGTTTAATTTGTCTCAAATTGGATTTGGCAGTCAAAGTTTGCATCCTCTTCATAATTTAAATAGTTTGTCAATATTAAAATGTATCATAAATTTTAAATTAATTTTCTAATTTGACTATTCATTTCACCTTTCTTAGTGTTGGCAACTAACATCTTTCCAGCAATCTTGGTTGGCTATAAATTTTCTCTTATTTTCACACCTTATAAAATTAAATACATCAAATCTGCTACAAATAAAATATTTTTGATAACTGATAATTAACTATACTAATTGTAGAGAACATAAACACATAAGATTGCAAATAATTATAGATAATTATAAGCACAAGCGAGAATTGTAAATAGATAAATAAGGATACACAATTAAATAAAAATTTAATGTATAAAATCAAATCAAATCTTTAAAAGTTATTTTTAATTATTTAGAAATATGTTTAATTTAAGATAGATATATTAAAACATTAACTTATAAATTCTATTTTGTAAGTACATTAATAAAATGTTAAAAAAAATTACTATAGTAAAATTTAGAAAAAAATTTATCTTACATAAATGTACCAAATTGTTTTAATTTTACAATAAAATAACATTAACTCATATGTTCAATTAATGAGAGTGTATTTGTTGTTCAAATATAATTAAATACAAATCAATAAATAAAGATTCTTATTAATATTTAGGGCTAGAGTTAGGATAAGAGTTTATATTTATGCTATGGTTAGAATTATGGTTTGGTTTAAAGTTTAAATAAAGTTTGGGTTATGATCTTATTTAGGATTAGAGTTCACTATTTGCATTAGGGTTAGGATTACAGTTAGAGTTAGGGTTGTGAATAGGGTTTATGGTTATTTAATTATGGTTAAGGTAAGGGGTTACATCATGGTTAGTATTATGGTTAGGGTTAGGATTTTCAAATAAGGATAGAGTTAAGGTTAAGATTGAGGTTAATGAGAGTGTATTTGTTGTTCAAATATAATTAAATACAAATCAATAAATAAAGATTTTTATTAATAATTAGGGCTAGAGTTAGGATAAGAGTTTAGATTTATGCCATGGTTAGAATTATGGTTTGGTTTAAAGTTTGGGTTATGATCTTATTTAGGATTAGAGTTCACTATTTGCATTAGAGTTAGGATTACAGTTAGAGTTAGGGCTATGAATAGGGTTATGGTTATTTAATTATGGTTAAGGTAAGGGGTTACATTATGGTTAGTATTATGGTTAGGGTTAGGATTCTCAAATAAGGATAGAGTTAAGGTTAAGATTGAGGTTATGTTTAAGAATATGGTTAGTTTTATGGTAAATTTTTCTAGGGTTTTTATTAGGGTTAGGGTTAGGACAATTATTTAGGTTTATGTCAGGAATAAAGTTGTGTTTAAGGTTTCAGATTAAAGTTTATAGTAATGGAGCATGATAATATTCCTAATTGAGAGGTTTGTTTATTTTATTTATGTTTGGACAAATGTAAGTGGATGCATAGTTATTTTGTACCTCACTTTTCTATTCATACCTATCTAGCACAAATATCATTCACTCAATGTTGTACTAACTAACCTTATTAGTTGCATAATTATATTCAAAGAAAATAGACTATTTTGTTTCCCTAATTGACCTTCAATATCTCTTCAGCATACCTATTGCACCCTAAGGTGTGATTGCTAGTTTTATTTCTCATTATTAATTACGTCGAAGAAAATTCATTCACTTTCACGTCAATGGTTCAAAGTTGATAATAGGCATTCAAGATGATTCAAATTGTGCTCACTGTAAAATGTGAAACCCAACAGTCAAGTTTTCCCTCTAAATCTTTTGGTTGTTCATATTTCAAATAATATTTGTTTATAAAAGAATGTTGTTGTTGCATTATATGTATCTGGAAAATAGTTGATAATAAAAGGATTGCTCTATCAGAGAGTGGATGTAGGCAGTTGTTGAAGCACTGTAAATCTGTGTCTTCTTGTGTTGAATCTCTATTTTGTTGTTTTTATTTAATTAATTTGTTGTTGATTAAATTAACAATTGGTATCAGAGCAAGTTGTGCTCAATTGTTTGATAAGGGAGATTTGAGTTTGAGTGGGAGCGATGGGAACTGAAGAAGTAAAATTTGAAAGGTTTAATGGCCAAAATTATCCATTGTGGAAAATGAAGATGGAGGATTTTCTATACTAAAAAGATTTGTGGCATTCAGTACATGGTAAAGCAAATAAACCCTCAACCATGTTGGATGAAGATTGGGACATTTTGGATAGAAAAGCACTGGAACAATTTGTTTGTGCTTATATCCGTTTGTAGCATTTAACATATCTAAAGCTACAACAAAAACTAATTTAATGAGTACTTTGGATAAGCTATATGAGAAACCTTCAATATCAAATAAGGTTTTTTTGATTAATAAGAAAATGGTTGAAAGAAGTTATGTAGAAGAACATTTAAATAATTTTAATATAGTTACTAATCAGTTAGCTTTTGTTAAAATTAGTTTTGATGAAGAAGTTAGGGTTATATTAATTCTGACCTCTTAACATGAAAGTTAGAATATTATGGTTATGGCAGTTAGTAACTTTGTTTATGGTTCTAATACACTAAAATTTGATGATGTTGTTGGTGTAATTTTAAGCGAGGAAATGAGAAGGAAAAGCGAGGGTAAGATTTCAACAACAAGTAATGCTTTGATTGCGGATGATAGAGGTTGACCGAGAGAAATATGGAATAAACCAAGTGATCATGACAAATCACAAGCAAGGTCAAAATCTAGAAGTAGAGAGACTGGTTGTTGGTTTTGTGGCAAGCAAGGCCACATCAAAAAAATTGTCGGACATATAAGAAGGTTTAGGATCTTGAAAAAGAAGAGGAAGCCAATGTAGTATGCCAAGAGGATCTAGGTATTCTTATTCTAACCACCAAAGAAATTTCAAATCATGTCTGGGTGCTTGACTATGGAGCATCATTTCATGGGACTCCACATAAGGAGTATTTTGAAAACCTTCAAATTGGTGACTTTGGTAAGATTGTTTTGGGTAATAATGAATCTTATGATGTTTTTGTTAAAGGAGATGTGTTGTTGAAATTAAAAAATGGGAATAGTTGGTTGTTAAAAGTAGTCAGATATGTTCCCTAGCTCAAACACAATTTGATTTTGGCTGGGCAACTTGGCTCTCTACGGTATAACATTAGTTTTGAATCTAATCGATGGAAGGTAAAGAAGGGGGCTTTGGTGATTGCTAGGAGCTGTAAAATGGATAGCCTATGTGTATTTGAGAGTCGCACTAAAGTGGGAGTTATTTTTCCCATGCCAACTTTTGAAATGAAAGAATCCATAAAGCTCCCTCAAGAGGATATTCAGTCAATAATGTTTACAGAAGAGCTTTGGTTTCAAACATTTACGAGTGCTACTGAGAGAGGTGGGCCTAGGGATAGGCCTATGAAGTTTCAGATGGATTCCCAGGAGGGACTTCTTGTGGTAAGTAGGCCAAATATAGGACATTTGCAAACTGATTTTCTTGACAGTCAGCCAAAATTGAGGTACACACTAGATGCATCCATTGATAATGAGTCAAGCTTGGACCAACCACAAATTGTATTTGGTGATAATCAACAAAATTTTGGCCTTTCACAAGATGCATTTAATGATAATCATGAAAAATTGGGACACCCACAAGCTAAATTTGATGATGATCAGGAAACAATGAAATTATCGAAACTAGTTCAACATCAACAAATGTTAGAAGTTAGAATAATTGTTTTCAAAGCATTGGGGTAGATCATGTGAGTAAGGATGATTATTGTTACCATCGTTACCCACACCTCTAAGAAAAATGGTTTCCTCTACTTTGTAGCTTTTAGATATAGCAACTGCTATGATTTTTAAGTCTGATAAAATTAATGGTATTTCAAAAAAAATGGTTTTTATTATAAAAGTTTTTTAAGACTACAAAAGTGGATAAAAATGTGATTATGGAAGAATTTGGGAGAGACTATTTCAACTCCGATATGGCCTGGAAATGACTCATTCGAAGCATTTGTGAACAGACTTTGGCAATATTAAAATCATGTATCTTTAATATCTTAGGTTGATGTGAGATTTTTTGCAGTAGGAGTGGTTGGGTTTCAAGTGGGAGATTGCAAAATGTGAAAACCAACAATCAAGTTTTCCCTCTAAATCTTTTGGTTGTTCATATTCTGAATAATATTTGTTTATAAAAGAATGATGTTGTTGCATTATATATATCTGAAAAATAGTTGATAATAAAAGGATTGCTCTATCAGAAAGTGGATGTAGTCAGTTGCCAAACCACTGCAAATCTATCTTCTTGTGTTGAATCTCTATTTTGTTGTTTGTCTTTCATTAATTTGTTGTTGATTAAATTAACAGTTAGATTTCACTGGTCATTTTCTTTCACCGCTTTGTAGCTAGCTCAATTTGTCAAATGTACATATGCAAGCCTTTTTTACGATTTAACGTAGGTTTGATTTGGCTATTGATTTCTCATAACTATCCAAACAATAAAACCAAATTAAACAGTCCAGTCACCGCCAACTGCTAAGAGATTTAATTTGTGTGTGCCCTTGAAAAATGGACAACGAACATCCTTTAACCATTTAGCATTTATTTTTCCAAATTTAAAATTACGTAGCATAAAGTAATTGTTGGGGCACAAAATGTTTTAGGATGAGGATAGGAGAGGAGAGATAAATTTTAGTTTATAATTTTTCATTATGTTCAATTATTTTTAATAAATTTTATTGGAAAACTATTTTTAAAATATTTGAATTGATTTTTTAAAAAAAATTGTATAAGTATTTATTAAAATATTTATGTGAATTAATTTGTATTATTTTATTAAAAGAATATTATTTTTAATGTTTAGTTTTTTAATTTAATAAAACAAATTTAATAGTGATATTAAATTAAAGAGAATAAGAAATTTTTGTATAAAAGTTATATCATATTTTAAATTATAATACCAAAAATTTTAGCATTCAATTTTATTTTTTATTTTTATTTAATCTATATAGTCAAATGTTATTTTAAATAGGTACTTGTATTAAATGATATTATGTTTTAAATTTAATTTAATTATTTATATATTTTTAGCAAAATGTAAATAATAATTAAAGTTACTCAAAATTAATCTAATTTATATTTTTTTAATATGTTTATCAATTTCATATAAGTTTATTATTTATTATTACATATTTAAGTAAATTTATTAAATAATAACCAACATCTAATGGGTAGGGTTTATATAATAATTAGAGTTGGGTCTTTGATTATGGTTTCATGATCAGGATTATGATTATGTTTTAGGTTTTATGGTTACAATTATAGTTAGGGTCATGGTTAGGGTTAAGGTTTACATCATCGTTATTATTATCATTGGGGTTATGATCAAGGTTAGGATTATGATTATGGTTAGGTAAATAAGATTTATATCGAGGTTGTAATGGTGGTTAGGATAAGGGATTTGATTATGGTTAGAATTTTGAGTTAGGGTTATTAGAAGAGTTTAGGTTTACACCATGGTTAGGGTTCTGATTGGGTTTAGAGTTTGGGTTATGATCTTGTTTAGAATTAGGGTTTAATGTTTCAGCTGGGGTTATGCTTATAGTTATGGTTGTGGTTAGGGTTGTCAATAGGGTTTAGTGTAAGAATTATGGTTAAGGTAAGGGTTACATCATAGTTACTCCTAGGGTTAAGGTTAGAGTTAAGCTTATGATTGAGGTTAGATTTAGGAATAGGTTAGTATATGGTTAGATTTGGGGTCTTTAGTACTATTAGAGTCAGGATAATGGTTCAGGTTTATGTCATGATTATAGGTAGGGTTGTCTTTACAATTTGAGTTATGAACTTGTGTAGGATTAGGATTATGTTATGATTATGTAAATAATGTTTTTGATAAGGTTGATAGTAAAGGTTTATGGTAATGGAGCATGATTAAATAGCCTTCCAAACAACCTTATTAATTGTACAAATATATGCAAAATAATAGGCTAATATTTTGATTAATATTAATTTGAAGAAGTGCAGTTTTGTGAAGGAGTTAGCATATATGGGATTTGTAGTTTCACTAGAAGGTCTAAAAATGGATCCAGAGAAAGTGAAGGCTATCCTTGAATGGCCTAATCCAATGAGTACTATTGAGGTAAGATCTTTTCATGGTTTGGATAGCTTTTATAGAAAGTTTTATTTGGAGTTTTAGCAGTATTTATGGACTCTTGACCGAAACAATGAGAGGGGATTGGAAAGAGTTAAGTGGACTATAGGGGCGGATAAGAGTTTTAAACTGTTGAAACAAAAAGTTACAGAACAACCTGTTTTAGCACTTCTAGATTTTAATAAGGTATTTCAAGTAGACTATGATGCTAGTGGTACTGCAATAGGACCTATTTTGAGCCAAGAAGGTAAATGTGTTGTTAATTTCAATGAGAAGTTAAATGATGCCAAGAGGAAATATTTTGTTTACGGTCAGGAATTTTATTCTATAGTTCAGGTATTGAATAAGTTGAAGCATTATCTTCTTACTAAGGAGTTTATTTTGTATACTAATCATCAAGCTTTGCAATATTTGAATAGTCAAGGACAATTGAATCAAAGGTATTTGAAATGGGTTGAGTTTTTGTAGAGTTACAAATTTGTTTTGAAACACAGGAGTGGAAAGTTTAATAAGGTTGTAGATGCTCTTAGTAGGAGACAAATTTTGTTGAGAGAGATGCAGATTGAGGTGGTTGGGTTCAAGAAACTCAAGAGTTTGTATCCAGAGGATCCTAATTTTAGTGAAGCTTGGAAAGCTTGTACAAAACATGTTACTCTAGACAGAACGAAGTGGATGGATTTAATCATCCAGGATGTTATGCTATTCATAGGGAGCCAATTGTGTATTCCAAAAACTTCTATGAGGGAGAATCTCATCAAGCAGAATCATAGTGAAGGATTGGCTAGATATTTTGGTCGAGATAAAACCTTTCTTTAGTTGGTGAGAATTATTACTAGCCACAGTTACAACAAGATGTCAAGAAGTTTTTACAAATTTGTAGAGTATGTCAAATGGAAAAAGGAGCAAAATAGAATACAGGGTTGTATCATCCATTACTTGTACTAGAGAAGCCATGGGAGGATATCAATATGGACTTTGTTCTTTGTTTACCAAGGACTCAGTGGAGACATGATTCAATTTTCATGGTGGTTGACATGTTTTAAAAGATGACACATTTCATTCCCTGCAAGAAGACTAATGATGTTGTTCATGTGGTGGAATTTTTTTTCAAAGAAGTGGTGAGACTACATGGTTTTCCAAAGAGCATAGTTTCAGATCGAGACACTAAGTTTGCTAGATAGTTTTGGTGCACATTGTGGAAGAATTTAAAGACATATTTGAAGTTCAACTCATCACATCATCTGGATAGACTGATGGGTAGACAGAGGTGGTGAATAGGATTTTGGGAAATTTTATGAGATGTTTGGTTGAAGATAAGCCAACGTGATGGGATTTGATTTTACCATAGGCAGAATTTGCATACAATAATTATGTCAATAAGAGCACTAGTAAATCACCATTCCAAATTGTATATGGAAGTAGTCCCAGAAATGCTTCTGACTTGAGGAAGATAGACAAAGGAGAGATAAGTAGTGCTAAAGTAAAGGATTTTGCAAAACATTTGAAGAGAATCCATGAGGAGGTGGGGAAGCACATTACCAAGATGAATGTGCAGTATAAGGATAAGGTAGATGATAAAAGGAGGCATAAAGAATTTCAAGTTGGGGTTGAAATCATGGTTCATTTGTGGAAGGAGCAATTTCTAATAGGTACATATAACAAGTTGAAAATGAAGAAGTTTGGGCCATGTAAGATATTGAAGAAGCATGATTCAGGAAATGCCTATGAAGTAGTGCTACCTACTAAGCTAAATATTTCACTAGTATTTAACATTTTAGATCTAACAAAATATCATGAAGGGGGTATTGAAGATGGGGTCATAGAAGCACAGTGGGGTATTTTGACTACTTCATCTATCAAGGAGATTGAGGATATATTGGATAATTATGTTGGTAGAAGCACAAGGAACATGACATTGAAGAATATCTAGTCAAATGGAAAGGGCAACTTGTAGAATATTCATCATGGCTGACAAGGGAGGAGGTTAACCATCTTGGCTTTCCTCTACACACTTGAGACGTGACATGGTCACTTCTCAAATTACCCCAGGTGTCTGATGCAAGAGCATCCTGGGTGTAAGGGAAATCTTGCATCACCCAAAAATATTTCTGGTTTCTTTTCAATAAGGGTTATCTTGTGCAAAGCTGCTATTTTTGGAAACTTACTATTCTAAATAAGTTGTTCATATGAGCTTAGAATATTTTGATTTTACAAGTGGAGGTTCATCTTAGTCATATCAATCTTCTAGTTGAGTTTCATTGCCATATCATCTGTATTGGTGAAGTTATTGAGGTTTTTGGGTACACAATATTTGAGCTTAATTTTGAAGGCCTTAAAGGCGTTGGAACAAGGTCGAACCCCAGCTAATTGGATCTTACACAAGTCAAGTGTTGTAGATTAGGATTTTCCATTTCTGAAAAGTGGTGGTAATAGCCAAACAGAGCTACGGTTTAAAAGTTATGGCCTCCAAAAGCTAGGCTACCTAAAATATAATTTGTAATTATTTTGAGTCGACCCTAATGTAATAAAAATGAAAAATAAAATAATTCTAGGGGTGGTCATCCTTAATGGCTAAAATTATGGAACCTTCTCGGGTGGTGAAAAATTGCCTATATAAGGAAGGCCCGTCGTGTTTTCTAGGGCAGTTTGGGGTAGTTATTGAAGGCTTTGTCTTACATAATATTGTAAGGAAAATGCCCATGTGGCTTTGCATATTGTAATTTTGAAATTTGTAATTCCACACTTGTGGAGATAATAAGAAGCTCATTTTTCTTTTCTTGCAAATTACTATTGTGTCTCTATTTATGTTATGTGTTTGTGGTATTAAGGGGAGTACCCTTCATCGGAACCTCCAAAATCTAGAGCTAGAGTAGGATCCTTATGATCCTAAACTAGAAATAAAGGGGATGCTCCCTAATGCCTACAATGCACATGTGTCTCATATTGAGGTTTTTTTTGCAAGGTTGTCAGGATGATTTTGACAAGCATTGATACCACTGCCATAAGTTGATGACTACACAGATGCAGGATTTTGGACTTCGAGAATTCTCGAAGAGTTTTGAAGACATAGAAGATATTCTAGACCTGACCTTCAATAAAGATAAAATAGGCCAACAACCCCTCCCCTCAATAGATTAAAATCATCAAGAGGACTTCAATGTAATGACCCTCTCTATGGGTGTAATTGCCTGCAATAATGAGATGTTTGATCACCAACTCCCTAGGGGTAGCCAAAAGAAAAAGGTGAAGAATAAAGAGGCCTCTTAGCAATGGAGAAGAAGAATAAAGGGGACACATATTTTGGAAAGTCAGATCCCCTCACTAATGCCCCCAAAGAAGTTTTGATAAAATAATTTGAAATAAAATGTGTCGTGCTCAAAACGTGGCATTTGTTGTCGAACATGGTGTTACTTTCAAGCTCTCCACAAAAACCTTGGTGTCCATTGCCCCTCCATGCACAAAAATAAGCAAGTATGACCCTGAAGAGCTAAAGATCACACCAATGAACATGGACAAAGAAGAAGTAACTACCCCATCAGATGAAGATGTCTTTCTCCAATGCCCCTAAATCAAGGTCTCTAGAGCAAGGCTGAAGAAAAACAAAGAAAGTACTTCCTTCTTGGATATCTGAGAACAGGTCTCTTTTGTAGAAACCTAGTTTCCACCAATATAGGTTCCATCTATGGAGGAACCCATACTTGAGTAGGTTCAAGATTATTTGGAGTTTGATACCATGAGCTCATATAGGAGTTGTTAGGATTAGGTAATATTCAGAGGGGGGGTGAATAATTATTAAAGAACTTTGATTTCAACTTCAAACAATTATAAACAATCCAAAGTAATCTAGAAATGAAAAGAACATATAAGCATAACACATTACTCATGACACCATGATTTGTTCTCAAGGAAACCCTGGCCAAAGGGAAAACCCCGGTGGGGATGGTACCCACAAATATGCACTAAAATATAATGTCCCTGTTAGGAGCTGATTGTTACATAGTACATTTCCTTGTTAAAGGATTAAAAAAAACCTATTAGGGGTATACAAAACACCTGGTTAAGGGTGGTGAGCTCACTGCTCTTACAATCAATATTGTTCCAAAATGGTTCTCAAAAGGGGAACAATACAAGAACTTATCTTGCTTAGATAGTTCCAATTGTGGCTTGGCCTCTTAGTGATCTTGCATCTGATCTTTTCTCCTATATTCACAAACTTACTCCATCATTATAAAACATCCATACCTCGCTTTCACAAAACCAATCTATACTTATACAGAATTAGTCTTCCAGTCGGCCTCATAATTGTCACACAAAACATAATAAAAACTTATGCAAATGATATACATGGATTCAGCACTCTTATATTACCAAAGAGTTGTAAATATACTTTGTTTACTTGTCTTACCATGTTACAATATCTATTATGCACTCCTTAATCTTCGTAACTGTTCATGTACCCTGATATACTATTTTACTGTCTTCGCATACCTTCCAAACACTATATCTCACACATCAGGTATCCAAAACTCAAGCGATATTAATTGAAGCATGTGCATATCCCAAAATACCTCCAGTTAATTTCACAGGCCATAATACCTTGTATGTCTTCATCGCTATCCAAAACTATGGCACTATACCTTGTTTTATTGATTCTGGACTTAGTCATTTTCATGACTATGACTCCAATGGTAATCTCCACAATATGCGATCACTCCATCATAAGTGTTTCCATGAATGAAAACCCTTAAGTGATTCTCAATACTCAAAAACATCACATTCCAACAATCTCTCCCTTTGGCATTGATGGCAACACTTAGAAAAATGACTAAGTGTCACAAAGAAACTCTCTTCTTTACCTTCTCTTTTTTATTATTATTATTATTATTATTATTATATATATATATATATATATATATATATATATATATATATATATATATATATATATATATATATATATATATATATATATATATATATATATATATATATATATATATATATATATATATATATATATATCACTCTACATATTTCATTCTCTTCCTCATTTTCCTTTTTCTTCCTCTCCCTTTGACATCAATGGAAAATGTCTTCTCAAAATTTCAAAACTGAAGCACAGGTGGTCTAGTGCTTACTTACCAGATTTTAGACATCTTGGAAAGATGCTTCCAAGGTCTTAACTTCCTTAATCCATGAGCTTATCAGTAATTCACTGACATGGATTAATCCATTCAATGTATATGATGTTGTCTTTGTTGTCTTAAGCTTAGTGAGAGTAGATACTGTCATTGAACTTTCAACCTTTATTATCTCAGAGAGATGAGTCTCCAATATTGAGAGCTTGGGAGTCAATAGGTTTCTTAATGAGTCAAACTTGTCTGCAACTCTCCCTTTCTCCATTTCCAATACTCTTATTTTCTCTAGTAACCTGGATGTTTCCTTATTTATCTCTCCCATAGTTTGTGAAGAAGATTCACAACTGTCCATTATACTGTCAAGATTTGCCCTGTCTTTGGCTATGGCCTCCTCAACACTCTTTAGGTGTATGCAAGAATTTATGCATTAGTTGTATAGTTTCTTGCCTTGTGCTACACAACTCTTGGCTTTAAGAGTGGTATCCTTTAGAATGCCTAAGTCCCATGAAATGGACTTGTGAACTTCACTCAACTTCTTCTCCAAGAAGTTTCTTTCAACCTTCTCCTCTACTCTTTTTAGCAATGAGTCATAGTGACTATCAAAGCCATCCAATACTATACTAAGATTCTCAGTCTCATCCTTGTCTTTTAGGATAACTGGTGAGGGTAGTAGTTTGTTTACTATCTCTACAGCCCTGCCCATTATCTTATCTCTTTTATCTTCTTTCTGGGCTGATCTTTCCTTAGCTTTAGCAAAGGCCGTGAATGAGAGTCTCATCAGTTCATCTTCATCCATGTTGTCCACATCAGAACTTATTGGTTTGGCCACACTTTCCAACAATAGAGATGAATCCAGTCTGATTTCAGTGGCTTCCTCTGACTTAGGTTATTTTTCTTGATGTTCTTCTTGCTATAACGCATTCTCTTGTATTCTTTCTTCTAGTTTCTCTTCTGATTTTCTTTCTTTTGTCTGTTCCTGATCTTCAACCTCCATCACACTATCCATCTTGTCCATGAATGGATCATTTATATCCTATGAAGTGTCAAGGCTAACAAGCACACCAGTGACAAAGAAGTCTGGTTGCAAGTCAACTTGAGCACTCTTATCAACTGCCTGTTAGCTCTCTCCTAAACCCAAGGACATAGGTTTAGTAGTCTTAGGAGGTGACACCTTTTTAGGCATGTTATTCATTAGAACTTGGTCTAATGCCTTTTGGGTATCATCAATTACTTCATCATATCTTCTAGCCATGATCTTGACTAGTCTGGTCTTTGTTCTTAGAAGAGGTTTTAGTGCCTTTATGATTCTTTCTCTTTCCTGAATAGACACAACTGGAAACATATCATCGATTGTTTTGTTCCTTATGTTCTCATCTTCTGAATGTGCTAACTATTTCCTGATTTCCAGCTTGTTGTATAGATCTTTGGGAATATTGGCTTTTATTTCCAACAAATTCTTTTTGAAGACTAATAAATGCTCAATGATAGTGTCCTTAATGATTTCTTTATCCTCGGGGCTATATATCTCTCATAGTATCTATTTATTGATGTCAGATTTCCATCTTTAATAACCCTTTTATGTAGTGCTTTCATATATGGTTTCCACAAAGATTGTGGACTCTTTTGAACCACTTTCTCTTCCTATTTTTTGGTTGTCTTCTCTTCCTTTTTCTTCCTCTTTTCTTCTGTCTCTTTTTAATTTGGACTGATCTTCTTACCTGTCCTAGAAGATCTTCTAGGGGTGACTACAAGCATAACTTCTTGAATTTCTTCTTCTTGCTCATCAGTAATGGTAACAGTAGGAACTACTAATTTCTCTTCCATAGAAGGATTAGGTGCATCAACAGCTATGCTAGAAGATGCCTCCATTTTAGCTCTTATGTTCTTTAACTGCTCCTTAGTGATTCCCACCTTCGTAGTAATGTCTTCAATAATTTTTTTGACCTTTCTTTTCATTGTTACCTTTTCTTGTTCTTCTCTCACTTTCTCATACTTCTCTTTGTAAGTACCCCATCTTTCTTGGGTAGTGTCCTTTTTTTTTGCAAGTACATGCTCTACTTGCATGGTTAGTACTTCAGCACTTACTTCATATCCCATGGGATAGCACCACTTGGTTTTAGGCTCAACTACCTCAAAGAAAACACAATCTATTTCAACCATGAAATATATGGTGTCTTCATATTTTTCCACTAACTCTTCTAGTATCTTGTACCTTTCTTTCATCTTCCTTTGTATTATCTTTGTCATAGAAAAAAATTCTCCATCTACCCAGTCCTTCTTCTACCTTCTATAGCTTTCTAAGATTTGAATTCAAATGGGTACACCATTCTTCCATGCTCTGGGATGCATGCCTGGAAAGTTATGAATGACATGAATATACATGTGAACTAGTAGTGATCCAAACCTAAACGCTTTGGATATTTATTTCTTAATAACCTTAGTATTATCTAGAAACTATTGTGGCAACACTTCTCAAAGGTTATATTATTTATTTTCCTTAACCATTCTATAGGCCATCATGATAACTCCAGTAGAAATAGAGTTTAATCTGCTAATGTGAAACAATTTGTACCCTAGCAACATTGCTATCAATCTGACATCTTGTAGGTATATATCATTAACTGTCATCCCTCTCCTATCCCATTTAGAATGAGTTAGGGTTTCTACCTATTTCTTTAGGTTTTTCTCAGCCACAGGTAGGGCTCCTTCATTATCAAGGCCTTTGATCTCATGAATCATATGTGCATAGATCTTTACTAGTTGCTCACCAATCCACAAGAACTGGTCATGAATTCTGCTAAGAATGATCTTAAACCATTCGACCTCTAATAATTTCATGAGATGAGCTAACTTAAGGATTGATTGATCTTTTAGGTGTTTGAATTCTTCTACCAAGGATCTGTTAGCTTCTATCATACTGTCTAATTCACTATAGATGTTAACATCCCCAATGGTTTCATACTTGCAATGAATGTATGCCCTAATATCTTCTACATGTAATACACCTACAGGAGTTTGAGAAAACCCTCCCTCTGGATCATCCTCACAGGATTTTTATGGATGCTGCTTGAATTTATACCTAGATCTATCTACAACATCATATATCACTAGTGCATCCATGATTACTGTGAAATATTAGGTCTAAATACCTTAAACACTTGAATTTGATGTTTGATTTCACACGAACGCAAGATCACTCAGCTCGATTACTACTCTTCTTTCACACTTCTTCTCTCCTTAATTGTTGATCAACAAATGGTGTGTAAATTAAATCTCTCAAGTCTTTTATCCTTTGCAAGTTGAGTGTGTGCATTAAATATAGGTAGCTCAACTTTGCATATCGTTTAGTCAATACAAAACTCATGAACACAGCAGGTAAATCTTTAGGTGATGCAATCTCATCCATAGATTCCAAAACATCTGAAAACCTCATATCTAAGTTCACATGAGCTTACTCCACTTATACAGGGGCTGGATAATTTATGTTGTTTGTATCCAATGCTCCCCATGAGGCCATGAGGCCTTCTAAGATGATGCCTCAAAGAATTCATCATGTGAAGACACAACATCATAAGCTGTCTCTCCCTGAACTTTTTCCTTATTTAGAAAATTTACTTGCCATATCTTCTCATCCTCTAACTTTTTGTTTTCATTTATGTAATCATTTAGGCTTTTACCACTGTCACTGATATTCTTCCTTATGACTATAGGTGGTGGTGCTTCTAGTTCATTAGATCTCCTTGGTCCTCTTTTGTTTTCATCCCCATTATATCTACAAAACTTCGCAATGTGACCTGGATTATTACATTTGTAACAAATGGGAGGTCTTCTTCTATCTTGACTGGTCTATAGCTTACAGTACCTTGTTGTGTGCCCAAAGTTATTACATTTCTAACATGTAATCTTGGCTACAGTTTCTTCTCTAATGTATTCTTGCTTATACTTGGATTGATCAAGTTTTCTACAATCTTCTTTCTTGTGTCCATACTCATAGCAATTAAAATAGTAGTTGGTAAAGGGTTTAGAGTTACCTTTACTTCTGCAGTCTATTTTAATGTGTCCAACTTTGTTGCATCCAAAACATCTACCTTTGAAGGGTCTGAATTGTTCTCTAGGATCTTCATTTGTAGGCCTTTCATTAGGAATAGGTCTTTCCTCATTCTTGGCTTCTTTCAGTTCTTCTTGAGTTTTTGAACTTCCAGCTTCATTGGGTCCATTCATGTCTCCTTTAGATTTTTGTTTTGTTCTTGGTTCATCATTCTTGCCATTGCTTATGTGTAACTCCTCAATGTGTATAAAGGCTTGAGTGAGTTCACCTTTGATGATCTGATTGTAATTATTTAATTCCTGATATTTATCTTTGTAGTGGTCAAGTTCAGTCTTCATATTTTCTATCTATAGGTTAGCTTCTTTCAGTGACTATTCAACTTTGTTCCTTTCATCTTTTTCATGATGTATCTCCTGATCATCAAGAGATTGATTTCTTTTTTTTCTTGCTCTAACTTCTTTACTCTGTCAGATGTATCATTGTTAGAACCTTCTTTGATTTTCTTCATAAGGTCTTGTCTCTGATCTTTTATAGTCACAAGTTGTTCTTTAAGTTTCCTCATGAAACCTTCTGCTCTTCTTAATTTGAATTTTAATTCACCATTTTCAGCTTTCATCTTATCCATATCTTCAAGTGCACCTTCAAAGTTCACTTGCAAATCTTCTGAATCCATTCTGATCTCCCTTAAGCTGTTAAAATTTCTCTCAAAGGGCCAAATGCTCTAATACCAATTGTTAGGATTAGGTAATACTAAGAGGGGGGGTGAATCAGTATTACAGAACTTTGATTTCAACTTCAAACAATTATAAACAATCCAAAGTAATGTAGAAATGAAAAGAACATATAAGCATAACACATTACTCATGACACCATGATTTGTTCTCGAGGAAACCATGGCCAAAGGGAAAACCCCAGTGGGGATGGTACCCACAAATATGCACTAAAATATAATGTCCCTGTTAGGAGATCTAGCCATGTTAGGAGCTGATTGTTACATAGTACATTTCCTTGTTAAAGGATTACAAAAACCCTGTTAGGGGTGTTAGTGCTCAAATCTGTAGATTATCAAATACTTATGAACTCATGTAATCCCAATAGACTATAATCTAGAAAAATGCAAACACTAAGGTATTAAGGTTAGAAAACCTTCTTCACTTCAAGCAATGGATACTTAGGCAGGTGTACCTATATCAATTCAATGTTTAATTGAGCTCTAAATTGTGAACTAGCTCCTTCACTGCTTTGTTATTGCTTTCAAACATCAACTTAGTAAGATGATAAAACTCTGAGTACAGCCCAAATTATCCTAATACACAAAACTATGATGGAAATCATGAAAGCAACAACATGAAACAATGGTTTAAGGATATTCATCCTTCTCCTTTTTAGAGTCGAACTCAAGGAAGGTTAACCTCATCCAGTGCTTCTATAAAGCATTACAATGCACGTCTATGAATGTGTCATAGTGTAGTTTAGATTAAGGTTTGTATAGATAAAGTAAAATCAATCAGTTGTTTATATCTTGGGTGGCAAATAAATGTAAATGGATCCAAAACCAGTGCCTTATCCACTAGGCGTTAGAGTCAAACCCTACCTCCACATATATCTATCAAAACAAAAATATTGTAACTCAAATGACATGCCTAACATACCATCCTTTTAATTCCTACAACTGTCATCAAATTCATACACGGATTATTAATTCCCAGAGACCTCCCTTAAGATTTTATTCTTTCCTTGAAAGAAACTTAAGCTTAACCCCTATATTCACCTTGTGAATAATGTATTTAAAATGCCTTGCAATCTAAATACATAAGAAAACTAAAACACTCCATACATAAAGACAACAAAATAGTAATAATAGAGCTCCAATATTTTGTATTAATGGTCAAAATGCATTGATACAGTATCCTCTTACTTAAAGAAAATAAGGTTTTGTATTCAGAACCTTTCTTACAGAGTACTTTTCCACCCCCTCAAATGAGCAAAAACTTGCTATATATACTAATCAGCCATCTTGGAATCCTCGAAAGGATGCAACAAGCTTCAGATGGCTGTTAAAAGATCTTGCACTAAAAACAAGATTACAAACTAACAAAATTGTTTGCAACAACAGATTACAAATATCTATTTCCAACAATCTTCCAGGTGGCACCTTTGTCTAAGGATATTTTAGAGCAGTTGCTAAATTTATTGCATGAATGATGACCGTCATCTGGCTAACCTACATCATCCTTTGTTTGGACATGCTCTCCCTCGAACTCTAGATCAGGTGCCAAGTGCATTCTATTCTTCTTCTTCCTCTACAAGTTGGACAACTGGCTTCTTCTTCTTCTTTATTATTAACTTCTCCCAAGCTGCCACATCATCATCAAATGGCCAGTTGTAGCTCTACAGCTCTTGAAGTGATTTGATTTGCTACTCCCATGTAGAATCAGTTATACTTTTGGCTTCAACCACAAATCGTATGCAATCATTTTCAATCTTGAAAAGACTATCAATGATATTATTACATCTATCTAAGTCCAAAGCATTATCATCCTTTAGGAAGGCATCCTGTTTAATTACCAACTAATCCATTGACAACTTCCATTCTTCTAACTTGACCACATTTCCATTGTCATCATAAATTGAAGGAAAATATTTGCTATAATCTTTATCAAACATGGCCAGCTTGGCCTTTATTTGGTTTGACTTTCCTTTGAAAAACTTCGAAGCAGCACTTATTAAGCCAATCTTCTCAAAAACTTCACTTACTACTTTAGGAACATCTGCCTTGTATTCTTGCAAATCATCAAGTTTATCAAATAATATACTCCTTCCTGACCATGTGCTAAAAAGTGGCTCCAAGGTGATCAAATGCTCATTCACCTTTTCATTAGTCTGGTGCAATAAGTTGAATTATGTATGGACTAATTCCATTATATCCTTTATCCTACCCTACCTATATTGTAGAATCTTTGACATAGTATCCAAAGATGCCTCTGTCCTTATCTTTTCCAAGTCCTCAGTGGGTCTCTCAAGCACTTCCACATCTATCTGCACAGGGGCCTCAATTTGCAAAGGAGGAGGAACTACCTTTGAAGCTTCTTCAAGCTTGACTCTTACCTCTGCCAACTCATCTTCTAATTGTTTGATCTTTATCATTTTCAAGTCTCTATCCTTGGCCACTAGGTTTTTGCTTTCAAACAACTTTGAATACCTCTCAGAGAACTGAGTTGTCTTGGCCTCATTCAAATTGGCCCAATGAGTCATTGCCTTGGAAACTTCAAGGTCAGTTGTATTCTGCACTGTCCATATGATTTTTTTCCCCTCCATCTTATCCTCTATACTTAATAGGGATGGCTTTTGGGTCCTAGGGGCCATAGACTACATTGCAACAGCTTGAGACTTAGGGTCATAGCCACTTCCTCTTATCATGTCACCAATGTGAACCTCATATGATAGGCTACCCTATGGTTGTTTCCTTATTTGATCTATGATGAATGCAGAAGTCAGATCCCATCTTGGAGTTAATAGCATTCCACTTGCCTTAACCAATTTTCTAGCTTCATTTGGTGTTATAGGATCCAGGCTAGGATCATAAGAAGCTAAAGCTCTCAATGTTTCTTCACTTGGCTCCACACCTTCGGGCATAGCTTTCTTCACCTCTTGTTGCTTGTTCCAAATAAGAAAACTCTTGAATTCATCAGTTTTAATAAATTGGTCATCACTCAAAAATTCCTCCTGATAGACTTCTCTGATATCCTTTTCTAACCACAGGGCCTATTCCTTATTTGTTTCATCAGTGGCCACCTTCTTGCCTTCTCTTATTGTTTTTCTCAATTGATGATGGTAAGCCCTATCACCTGGCACTAGAGAAAATGCTTTGTCAATTATTCTCTTTTGTTTTCCCTACCCTGAAGGCTCTCCTTCCTCAAGCCTCTGCTTCTTCAAAGGTGGCTCTTGGACACTCTCTATTTCTAGCTGGTCTTCACTAGGCTCAACAATTTGTACATACCCAATTTGTGGTGGGCTATTTCCTTCTGGGGACTCATCAAAAGACTCCTCTTGATTAGAAGATGAATAGTCTTTCCTTTTCTTTGGTTTCTTCTGGTCAATCAATTTCTCCAACTGATTTGATAGAGTGTCATGCATCTCTATCATCTTGTCAATTCTTTTTAGATAAGGAAGGTCAAGGAAGAAACCCTCAAAAGGAAATTGGGCTGCCATCACTTGTTTTGATAAATCTATCAAATCAAAGTACCTATTCCATCTCCTTTTAACTTCATCATCCTTGAAAATATTTCTGATTACATCTTCCTCATCTAAACCTTCATGTTCCTTAATCACACCAATATTTGGAATATAGACCATCTTGGCAGTTTTGATAAAGTCCTGAGGATCTACATGTCTACAAGCACCAATAACCATCTTGAATTGATTTAACCATGCAGTGATTTGAGGAAATGCCCTCTTTCCCACTAGGAAGTCACCTATCTTGAATTGCCTAGATGTGAATGTACCCTTCTTGTGAGGGGCTAGAAGTGCTCTATCTGTGCACATCAACTGCCAAACAAATTCCAGACAAGCAACTCTTGGAGGCACATATTTTGGTAACATATGTGGGGGCTAGGGACAACCATAAACCCTAATAATTGTAGAATTCTCCCCTAAGTAGAAATCACCCCAATTATGATCTCCCTCCCACTTATCCACAAACTGCAATGGTCTTAGAAGCCTAAGGACCCTCGGGGATAGCCTTGTGGCATTGATGCCTAACATCTTTACAATTGGAAAGACAATGAAATTCTAAAAAACACAAAAATCCCCTTCATTGGAAGTAGAATTCCATACCCTCACCCATAATTGTACTAGATTATACTAGCCTTTGAAGTTAAACCTTGGTTTCAGCATGTTCCAATCAAAGCTATTGATGTTGAAGAACAAAATCAAGTGCATTAACAAAGAATAATGCATGAACTTAATTGGACTCTTACTTTCTTTGACAAAAATCAAACCCTCATGCATTCTATCAATTATATACTGAATGTAATCATAGTCAGTATTTACCAAGCAATTCTGGATGTCCAAGATTATCATCAACAAATCAGCTGGCAAGAACTCTGCATCTCCATCAATTCCCAAAACCCTACACAATGCATAACAAGTCTGCCTCATATAATGCTGGAGGGACTTAAATTGGTAAGGGGAATTCATGTGAGCAGGGAGGGGAGCTATATACTTATCCTGCTTTGGGATATGCTTCATCATTTGGTCCTTTACTATCCCTATGTTGTTCTTGTACCTCTCTCTTTCTTTTCTCAAGTCAATTTTGGTGGAGGAAGACATATAGAAATTAAAAGATTTCATGAATGAACCCCTATCTAGAGTAACCAAAGGTGACTGGTCCTCTTTTCTAATTGTTTTGGAAATTGGATCATAATGCCTAGCTAGTGCAACAATTATATCCACATCTAAAATATATCAGGAGCAACTAATTTTCCTAAACCCAAATTCCAACCATTACACACGGGAACATGCCTATCTCTATTTCCATAAAAGAAGCTAAAAATAGTATAACTTGTACTATTTGGTATGATAGGATCCCTGCAAAACCCCAGAACATCTTCAAAAACATCATCGGGAGCTCTTTTGTTCTAACTAGATCCCAACAGCAATTTCATGAATTCATCTGAATAATTAGGCTTGCCCTTATCTTCACCACTTTTAGACTTGGCTTCACTACTGGAAGACACTGCACTCTTCTCAGGTTGACTCATCTTTGCTACAGGATTACCTTCAAATTCTGCAAACTGGATTTATTTGGCACTCAAAAACTGCTTCAGAAAGACACAATTCTCTTCAACTGATTTTGGACACAGGAGACAATGAGCTTAGCTTATTTATCAATACGGATCAAATGTGTATAGCTACCACAATTATTGCAAATCTCCTTAAGTGTTTCCACATTCAATTTCATATACCATCAGATTTCAAATTTTGAGTTAGCCGTGTTTGGATGTTGACAGATAAATTAAACAACTCGAAAACAAGGCAAAGAGGCAAATGATTAAGATTCTGCACTTTAAACCTATTTACATCATGAAATCTTCCTTTGAAATTGATTGGATGGCTCATTATTTTACTCTCCATCTTGACACTGTACTTTATCCACGTAGGTAATGATCCTTTTCTTTTCTTTGGTTACCTTTTCAACTGAGCCCATTTAGCGAATTAGTGACTAAAAGCCTCTCATGATCACTTAATACAATGTTAACCCTAGCTCATATTCAGAGAACTAGTGACCAAGGCCTTCATGGGTTCTCACAATGCAATTATTAACCCTTCATCCACTTAGCGAATCAGTGATTGAAATGATCACCTTCAAGCACTTGACTGCAGTTATTATTTGGAGAACTAGCGAATAAGGTCATCTCCCATTCTCTTAATGTCCCAGCTAACTGTCAATTTTCTTGGAGATTTAGCGAACAAAGGGTTCATGCATTCAATTAATGAGATACTTAACCACCTAATTATTTAGAGAACTGGTGAAGCTTTTTCTCTCTGAGTCTCTGAATCTTGCTTAACCGTCACCTTCATTCTAAGACTAAGCGACTATATGCTTCAATCATTCGCTAGATGTTAGTGCTAACTACCTAGATATCTGATGACTTGGTGAATAGCTTATCTCAGAATCGCTGAATCATGTAGCTTTGACTACCAACATCACATGACTTGGCAAATGTGGTCAGTTGACCATTTCACCGAAACATATGATCTTTAGTTATTTGATTACGAGAATCAGTGAACAAAGGGTTCACTGAATCTCACAATACTTTAAACTTTGAATGTTTCCTTACGCGATTAAGTGACTGAAGACTTAAAACTTTGCTAATCCTTTGATTCGCCCATTCGCCAAATAATTCTAGCCTTTACCTTTCCTTTAAGAGAACCCACGACCATATGATTCACTGAATCGCCAAATCATTTAGTATTTCACTAACTCATTCTGAGAATAAGCAAACACAAAAACATTACCTCTGCCAAACTCATTTCATCAAATTGTCAAAACTGCCAGACTTGGATGATGATAATATAAGTACTTAGTCACTTATTCACCAAATCAAACATGTAGGACCCAAAAGATACTTGAGATTAAAATAGAGCTGTTGATCTTGAAATCAATCCACGGTATTCGCCAGTTCTCCATTTGATATAACCCTTAACCGCTGTATTCAGAGAATGAGAGAATACTACTTTCGCTAGGTTGCTGAGTGTTAACACATGACTACCAAGGACTAAGCGAACTAGAGATAGCCTTTGTTTGCTAGTTCTCGCAAAGGGTAAAATAACCACCAAAACATTTGTAGACTCAGTGACAAAGAAAAATAGTTAACAAGGTTCAAACACATTCACCAATTCGCTGAATGGTTGAGGTGTTCACTAGGAGACTTAGAGACCACGTGACTAAAATGACACTTAGCATAAGACTGACTTGTTCACTGACTCACCGAATACTATATGAGACATGCTATGACATTTTCTGATTCAGCAAACACTTAGGTTAATTAAGCACGTGCATGATTTAACCCGCTTAAGTGACTAAAAGGTAACAATGAAATAGAAGAACAAGGGCTAACATGAGGGTTCTTGCATGAATTCGACATTTTTCAAAAATAAAACCTAGGGTAAGGATTTTTTGAATTCGGCTATGACAATTTTTTGTGAATTTTCCAAACCCTAGACCAAACAAAACACCTGGAAGGAGATTTAACCCAAAATTTGGACACACCTCAAAAAATTAAGAATATACCCAGTAAGGGGTATACAAAACACCTGGTTAAAGGTGGTGAGCTCACTTCTCTTACAATCAATAATGTTCCAAAATGGTTCTCAAAAGGGGAACAATACAAGCACTTATCTTTCTTAGATAGTTCCAATTAAGGCTTGGCCTCTTACTAATCTTGCATCTAATCTTTGCTCCTATATTCACAAACTTACTTCATCATTATAAAACATCCATACCTCACTTTCACAAAACCAATCTATACTTATACAAAATTAGTCTTCCAGTCGGCTTCATAATTGTCACACAAAAAATAATAGAAACTCATGCAAATGATATACATGGATTTGGTGCTCTTATATTACCAAAGAGTCAACAATATACTTTGTTTACTTGTCTTAGAACATTACCATATCTATTATGCACTCCTTAATCTTTGTAACTATTCATGTACCCTGATATATTGTTTTACTATCTTCGCATACCTTCCGAATACTATATCTCACACATCAGGTATCCAAAACTCATGAGATCTTAACTGAAGCATGTGCATATCCCAAAATACCTCTAGTTAACTTTGCAAGCCATAATACCTTGTATTTCTTCATCGCTATTCAAAACTTTGGCACTGTACCCTATTTTCCTGATTCTGGACTTAGTCATTTTCATGACTGTGACTCCAGTGGTAATCTCCACAACATGTGATCACTCCATCATAAGTGTTTCCATGAAAGACAGCCCTTAAGTGATTCTCAGTACTCAAAAACATCACATGCCAACAAGAGCATCCTAGGTGTAAGGGCAATCTTGCATCACCCAAAAATATTTCTGGTTTCTTTTCAATAAGGGCTATCTTGTGCAAAGTTGCTATTTTTGGAAATTTACTATTTTTAGTAATTTTTTCATTTGAGCTCAGAATGATCTATTTTCTTCTCTGGAGATTGATTTTGGTTATATCATCCCACCAGTAAATCTTCATTGCAAGATTAAGTCTTGTTTTGAAGATATTGAAAAATTTTGGTATTGGCGGTGAGGTACAAAAACTTTGAACTCAGTTTTGAAGGATTCAGAGGCTCAAAATGGGGTCAAAATCTCAACTAATTAGAGATTGTGTCAATATAGTGTTGTAGGGAACTTCATGCCATTTCCAAAATGGGGTTATAATAGCCAATCAGGTCAACACATGATGACTTATGGTCTTTGAAAGTTGCGCTACCTAAAATAGAAGAAAATGAAATTCCTTCAAAATTTCTCTTTGAGTTCTGAAAGTTGTTTGGGCCTATTCTAATGTAATATAAATGAATAATAATATCTTAGGGGTGGTCATCCTCAAACTTTACGGTTAAAGTTTCTAGTACCTTCTTGGGCAGTTAAAATTGCCTATATAATGAAGGCTCGTAGGGTATATAGGGTAGTTTATGGGAACAAACATCTGGTAGCTCTTGCTTGCAAAATATTGTAACAAAAATGTCCATGTGGTTGTGCATGTTATATTTCTAAATATTGTAATTCCATTTCATTGGAGATAATAGAAAGCCCATTTCTTGTCCTTACAATTTGTTGTTATTCTTAATTTTGTTGTGTGTGTTTGTGTTAATAAGGGAGTACCCTTCATGAAGTGGTATTAGAGAAGGAGTTCCTAAGTGTGTAGATAGATCACTGACTCAAAGGTAGTTTGCACTAGGATAGTGATAGTGGGTTTGAGTGATAGGAGCCAAAAATACCTCTACAAAGGAACCGTGTCGGGAGAGATACAAGTGTGACAGAAGACAGTTCTAGAGCCCTCTAGAGACAAGTGCAAACATTGTAAGAGGAGCTTCATAGAGGATTAAATATTGTGGTTAGAGATGAAAGTGAAGAGGAATTCGAAGAAGATGGACAAGGTGACCAAGAAGCACCAAAAGTGCCTATAAATCCTGAGGAGGATAGGTTTTTGAGGGTCACTTCCAAGAATGGAAAGAGACCCAAGATTGAAGTTTCCACATTTTTAGGATATCTTAACCCAAAGGAACTGATTGACTAGATCAATGATCTAGAAGAATATTTTGAGTATGAAGATGTTGAAGATCCAGGTAGGGTCAAATTTTTTAAGGCAAAATTGAAGGGTCATGCAAAAATTTGGTGGAAGGGGATTAGTTTGGAGAGGAATAGAAGAGGAAAGGAGAAAATCACAAGATGGGACCGAATGGTTGAGAAATTGAAGGGAAAATTCATTCCCATTGATTATGAGCTCGATTTTCTGAAGAAAATGCAAGGGTTGAAACTAGCGAGAAGATATGTGTAGGAGTATACAAAAGAGTTCTATAGAGTCCTCATTAGAACGGGCCATGCAAAAGCTAAGAAGGAAAAAGTTTCTCGTTATCTTTATGGGTTAAGGCCAAGTATTCAAGAGGAGTTGAGTCTAGTTAGGATGAGTGACATTGAAGAGGCATACCAATTTTCCTTAAGGGTGAAAGAGAAGTTGAACAAGAAGTTTCAAAGCAAGCAAGGTGGAATAGGTCATGGTGGAAGATCTAGTGGATGGTCTTATGGAGGCTGAAATGAAGATAAAAAAAAGAATGATGAGTCAAGTAGTAGTCAAATCAGAGGGGAAATAATTTGAATTATTTTTGTGATCAAAATAATAGGGATCAAAGAGGAAGATGAAGAGGAAGAGGGAAAGGACATGGAAGAGGAGGTTTTCATGGGACATGTTTCCATTGCGGAGGACACTGAACCTATGAATGTCCCCAATGTCAAGGAAGGAAAGATAGGAAAACTAAAGGTCATGCATGAGTTGCACATACAAATGAAGAAGCTCAATCAAAAAACTTAGATGATGTTGAGAAAGGAGAAACTCTAGTTGTCAAGAGGACCCTGATAAATGAAGAGAAATAATTAGATCAGAGGAAGAGCTTATTTCACACCAGGTGCAAGTACGAGGATAAGTGTTGTTAAGTGATTATTGATGGTGGAAGCACTAATAATCTAGTGTTAGAAGAAACGGACACAAAGTTAAAGTTGAAAAGGGAAAAAAAATCTTGTCCATACTAAATTTCCTGGGTGTAGGATGACCATGAGGTCTTGGTCAATGAGCAGTGCTTAGTGAAGTTCAAGATTGGAAGTTACCGAGATGAGGTACTCTACGATATCATACTCATGGAGGTATGTCATTTGTTGTTAGGAAGGCCTTGACAATTTGACAAGCACACTATACATGATGGTCGTGATAATACTTATTCTTTGACAAAGAGTGGAGTCTGAAACAAGCTGGAGCCATTGAAGGAAACATGGGAAAAGTTATGTAGTAATTCCATAATATGTTTAGTTGATGGAAGGAAGTTCTTAGAAGGTATGAGACATGAGCATATGTGTTTTTATTTAATTCCAAAAGTTGGTAAAGAGGAAGTAGAAGATGTGTCTATAGAAGTTCCACACTTGTTGGAAGAGTTTCAAGACATTATATCTGATAATGTACCTGATGGATTTCCACTAGTGAGAAAGATTAGTCATTAGATGGACTTGATTCCAAGAGCCAGTCTGCCAAACAAGGCATCCCATAGGATGACTCTAGTAGAGAGTGGGGAATTGAACAAACAAGTGCATGATTTGTTGCAGAAGGGATTGATCAGAGAGAGTTTGAGTCCATGTGTTGTACCAATGGTATTAGCACCAAATAAAAAAGGAGAATGGAGGATGTGTATGGATTCTTAAGCTATCAATAAGATCACTATAGTACAAATTTCCCTTTCCAAGGATGGATGATATTATGGATTGTTTGAGTGGAGTTGTGTATTTCACAAATATAGACTTGAAGAGTGGATATCACCAAATTAGGATAAAAGAAGGAGATGAATGGAAGATAGAATTCAAGATAAAGGAGGGCTCGTATGAGTGGTTAGTCATGCCTTTTGGGCTAACCAATGCACTGAGCACATTCATGCGGCTCATGAATGAAGTACTAAAAGATTTTTTGGGTAAGTTTGTCATTATTTATTTAGATGATATTTTGATCTTCAGTAAGACATTGGAAGAACATGCAATGCATGTTTGTAGGGTTTTTGAGAGGTTAAGGGAACATAATTTGTTGATTAATCTAAATAAGTGTAGTTTTGTGAAGGTGTTAGTGTATTTGGGATTTTTAGTTTCGACAGAAGGTCTAAAAATAGACCCAGAAAAGGTGAAGGCTATCCTCGAATGGCCTACTTCAAGGAGTGCTACTAAGGTAAGATATTTTCATGGTTTGGCTAGCTTTTACAAAAAAATTATTCAAATTTTTAGTAGTATATGTGGACCTTTGACTGAAAAAATGAAAGGGGATAGGAAAGAGTTTATGGGAATAGACATCTAGTGGCTTTGGCTTGCATAATATTGTAATGAAAATGCTCATGTGGTTTTGCATGTGGCTGTGCATGTTATATTTATGAATATTGTAATTCCATTTCATTGGAGATAATAGAAATCTTATTTCTTGTTATTCTCAATTATCTTGGGTGTGTTTGTGTTAATAAGTGGACAATAGGAGACAAGAGTTTTGAATTGTTGAAAAGAAAAGTTACAGAACAACCTGTTTAAGCTCTTCTAGATTTTAACAAGGTGTTTCAAGTAGACTCTTATGCTAGTGGTAATGCTATTGGAGTTGTTTTGAGTCAGGAAGTTAAATCCATTTCTTATTTCAGTGAGAATTTGAATGATGACAAGAGAAAATATTATGTTTATGGTCAGGAGTTCTATGCAATAGTTTAGGCATTGAGAAAGTGGAGACATTATGTTTTTCCAAAAGAGTTTGTTTTATTTTCCTAATCATCTAGCTTTGCAATATTTGAATATTCAAGGAAAGTTGAATCAAAGGCATTTGAAATGGGTTGAGTTTTTGTAGATTTACACTTTTGTTTTGAAACACAGGAGAATGAAGTCTAATAGGGTTGCAGATTCCCTTAGCATGAGACAAATTTTGTTGACAGAGATGTAGATTGAGGTTGTTGGGTTCAAGGAACTCAAGAGTTTGTACCCCAAGGATCTTGATTTTGGTGAAGCTTGGAAAGCTTGTACAAAACCTATTACTCTATCTAGAACCAAATGGTTGGACTTCATAATCTAGGATGGTATGTTATTTAGAGGTAGTTAGTTATTCATTCCAAGGAGTTCCATGAGGGGGAATCTAATCAAAGAAAAATATAGTGGAGGATTGGCTGGACATTTTGGTCGACATAAAACTATCACTCTTGTTAGTGGAAATTATTATTGGCCATAGTTGCAGCAAGATGTTAAGAAATTTGTAAAAGATTTCAAGATATGTCAAATAGAAAAAGGAGCCAAGAAAAATGCAAGGTTATATCAGCTATTACCCATACCAGAGAAGCCATGGGATGATATTAGTATGGAATTTTTTCTTGACTTGCCAAGAAATCAAAGAGGGCATGATTCTATTTTTGTAGTGGTAGAAAGGTTTTCAAAGATGGCACATTTCATTCCTTGCAAGAAGACTAATGATGTTGTTCATATAGTAGAATTGTTTTTTAGGGAGGTGGTGAGACTACATGGTTTACCAAAGAGCATAGTTTCAGATCAGGACACCAAGTTTGTTGGGTACTTTTGGAGAACCTTGTGGAAAAAGTTGAAGACAAATTTGAAGTTCAGCTCAGCACACCATCCACAAACTGGTAGATACACAAAAGTGGTGAATAGGAGTTTGGGGAATCTATTGAGATGCTTGGTTGGAGATAAACCAAAGGGATAAGAGTTGATTTTACCACAAGCAAAATTTGCATATAATAATTTTTTCAATAGGAGCACTAGTAGATCACCATTCTAGATAGTATATAGAAGTAGTCCTAAAAATGCATCAAAATTAAGAAAGTTGGACAAAGGAGAGACAAGTAGCGCTAAAGTTGAAGACTTTACAGAACACTTGAAGAATTTGCATGAGGAGGTAAGGAAGAATATTAATAGAATGAATACATAGTACAAGACTAAGGCAGATAAGAAAATGAGGCGTAAGGAATTCTAGGTGGGGGATGAAGTCATGGTTCATTTGAGAAAGAAGATATTTCCAGTAGGAACATATAATCAGTTGAAAATGAAGAAGTTTGGACCATGCAAAATTATGAAGAAGAGTGATTCTAAAAATGCTTATGAAGTAGAGTTTCCTAGTGAACTCAATATTTCACTAGTATTTAACATTTTAGATCTGATAGAATATCGTGAAGAAGGTGTTGAGGATTAGGTCACATAAGCACAGTGGAATATTCTAGCAACTAATTGAACTATAGAGGAGATTGAAGACATCTTGGATAGTGGTGTTGGCAGAAGAAAAAGGAATGGGACATATGAAGAATATTTGGTCAAATGGAAAGGATGACCTATTGATGATTCATCATGGCTATCAAGGGAGGAGGTTAACCATCTTGGTTTTTTTTTGACCACCTAAGAGGTGACAAGGTCACTTCTCAAATTACCTCAGGTGTCTGATGCATGAGCATCTTGGGTGTAAGGACAATCTTGCATCACCCAAACATATTTTTGGTTTCTTTTCAATAAGGGTTATCTTGTGTAGAGCTGCTATTTTTGGAAATTTACTATTTTTAGTAAGTATTTTTTTTTACACTTGGAATGCTCTATTTTCTTCCTTGGAAGTTCACTTTGGTTATATCAACTTGCTTGTAAAGTTTCATTGCAAGATCAAGTCTAGTTTTGAAGATATTGAAAATTTTCACTATTGGCAGCAGGGTATAGAAACTTTGAACTCATTTTTGAAGGATTTAGAGGTCAAATATTTGGCTAATTGGAGCTTACACTAATCATATATTTTAGGGCACTTCATGTCATTTCCAAAATAGGGTTATAATAGCCAATCAAGTCAACAGGCAATGACTTATGGTCTCTAGAAGTTGCACTACCTAAAATAGAAGAAAATGAAATTCCTTCAAAATTTATTTTTGAGTTTCAAAAGTTGTTTGGGCCTATTCTAATGTAATAAAAATGACTAATAATATTTTAGGGTTGGTCGGCCTCAAACTTTAGGGTTAAAATTTCTAGAACCTTCTTGAGCAATTAAAATTGTCTATATAATGAAGGCTCATAGGGTATATAGGGAAGTGTATGGGAACATGCATCTAGTGGCTCTGGCTTGCATAATATTTTAATGAAAATTTCCTTGTGGTTGTGCATGTTATATTTCAAAATATTGTAATTCCATTTCATTGGAGATAATAGAAAGCCCATTTCTTGTCCTTACAATTCGTTGTTATTCTCAATATTGTTGTGTGTGTTTGTGTTAATAAAGGGAGTACCCTTCATCATGAGCCCTGATGATACAAAAATGATTCTCAACCCAGAGGAGAAGACCTTCCTCTTCCAAGTAGTAGAAGAAGTAGAGGAAGAGGATTATATCTAGAAGGAATAAAAAGATAAGGTGGAAGAGGATGCTCGCCTTGAGAAAGAAAGACAAACATCCAAGGAAAAAGAAGAGGTTAAAGAATGAGCAAAACTAGAGGAAGAATACCTTAGAGACAAAGAGTAATTCCAAGAATGTGAGGTCCAACTGGTTAAGGAACAAAAGGAGGCCAAAGAGGCCAAGAAATAAAAAGAACAAGAGGCTGAGAGACTGTGCCCCGAAGAAGAGAAAAATAAGGTGGTAGAGAAGGAAAGAATACAAAAGGAAAAATAAGAGGCTCATTGTAAGGCCACTAAGGCAATAGAAAGGAGGATGAAAGAAGACCTTGGAAATAAAAAAGGAGGAAGAAGAAAAGAAGAGGATGGAGGAACCAGCCAGAACATAGGAGAAAACTAGACCTTCAAGAGAAATTGTGAACCCACAATCTGGCAATCCTCCTCCCAAATAGAATCCTCAGTAGGAAGAGATAGATAACCCCAAGAATTATCCTCCTAAATAAATAGAAGGATGGGAGGCACATTGTCTACTTCTTAGGATACCATAGAGGCAAAACCCAACACCCCACCTCCACTTCAGTGGTTGATAGAATGATTCAAAAATAAGAAACCCACAAATTATCAAGTGCCCTCTCTACAAGAAATAACGACCAAACTCACAACCTTGAAGAAGCCAAATAAGGATACAACCATTTTTCCCTCTATAATAAATGAGAAAGGAGAAATGGTGGCTAGATTTGTTATGGCACCTCTAGATAAAGACATGTTTGAGGCCACCCTTACAGACTACAAGACTACTGAAATCAATCTCAAGAAATGGGATAAGTGGATTTAATTCAACAACTTCGATGGCACCACTAGAAGAGTGTGTGAGAAGATAAGGAAAGATTATAAAAAGAAGAAAGATTTAAAGTCCACACTGGCCCAATACAAGGAATTTTTGTGAGAGTTGGCTTCTCCTATTTACTCACATATTTTAGAAGCGTCTACCCCAGAGTCAGTCTCATGAACTGAGATGGATTCTTTACGTATGATGAAGAAGAAATCCCTTGCAGTGGACCCATGGATATTTTATTAAGTGGGGATGGTATGAATCTTTCTTAAAAATTCCATTCATATTTATTTTGAGGTGGTATAGATAGGTCGGATTTCCTAGGAAGCAATTGCAGAATGGGAGGTTAACATCACCCGATGTGACAAGAAATAGAAAACCTTGAAGAAGACATGTGCCCTTAGTGAGGAAGAATTATACAAAACCAACATCCTTAGGGATGAGAGTTTTCACTTCCCATATGTCAATTCTTGGAAGCTTGACTTCAAGCTTGACATCCTAGATCAGGCCTGAAAAATGGTCATTCACTCTCCTTTACTAATTCAGAAGCATGCCGCAAAGTTTGCAAACTACATATAAGAGGTGATAGGTCTCCACATTGGCAACATGGATGGTTTTACACCTTTAGATTCTTTGATGAATATTTTTATGAAAAAATGGAGAGGAATCTTGGGTCCTCCCATGATTTGAAAATAACTTAATGGATGAGTCTACAAAAGTCATTATGGATACACATGAGATTCAAAATGTTGGCACATGGATGTGAGTGTACACAAATGAGGCTATGGACACCCTCAAAGAGGATAGGTTCTATATACATTGGGTTGAAGAGCATGATAAAGAAAATATTAATGAGTTCATTCAAAGATATGATAAAATTAAGGCCAGACCGCCTCTGGGGTGATTGATCCCTACATACTTATATTCTTTCATTCTTTATTCATAAAATTTTGAAGAGACTCTGGGTTTATGAATCCTGAATAGTGTACATTTTTTACATTCTTTTTTATTTATTGATTCTTTTTTATTGTTAGGGCCAAAGCTTAACCACCTGGTGCCGATAAAAAATCATTTATATTTTGAATTCTATTAATTAGAGTGTTAGTAACAAGGAATAACATGTAATTCTATCAAAGATGTGACAAACAAGATGGGTATTTTGTAGGCATTACCTCTTCCAAGCATAGAGCTCCACTCCTTTATTTATGATAGGGTACAAGTAGTTCAAATTCAAATACTTCACCAATCTAGCATTAATGAGATAGATCCTAGGTTCAGACAATGTACACTCGATGACCAAAGACTTGCATGATAGTGGACACTCCTTGAGGATCCAAAATCTAGGCTTCCCTTCTTTCCTTCCCCCTTTCTTCCTCTCTCTCTCTCTCCTTTTCAGGATTGTAAATGATTGTACATATTCTACATAGATGTAAACATTATAAATAGTGCTACTAGGTTTTATAGGATGAAATCCCTATAAATGTATATTTTTGGGCCATTTCAAGGGTCCATAGAGGTGTTAGAATAACTGAGAGGGTAGTTATCCTATAGTCCCAAACTCCCAGATGTACCTTGCAAAACAATTTCAACAATTTATGCAACTCAGTAACATAAAATATCAATATGTCTGTTCACTTTACCGATTACCAATAATTATCCAAATTGTGATTATCGACTAAATCAACTATGCAATATGTAAAGTATGATAGAAAAACAATCATAACAAACATAACATAACACAATTATTTAACATGGAAACCATGCTAAGGGAAAAAACACCTGGGACTGGTAACCCAAAATAATTCACTCTTCTAAAGTGAGCTCGGTAAAGAGCCAACCCTGTTAAAGGTTATAATGTACACTGTTAGGTGTGACCTAGTTAGAGGATTTATCACTAACAGTCAACTTTTGACCAGCATTCAGTATGGGGTCAACAAGATAACACTTTACATTCAATGAATGTCATAGGATAGTATAATAAGATTGTTAAGTCCACTTGGTTAAGAGATTTTCTAAATCAATGGTTAAACTGATATAGTTTTGATCTGATTCAAATACAATTCAATTGAAAATATTCAGATCTATGCTATACTCATAAAATCTGCTGATCATTAATCAATTCACTTCCTCAATATTTCTCAGCTTACTTTCAATTGGAAAATAATTCTCTGACGCTCAGTAATGCCTGTAGCTTGGCTCTTTCAATAACCATTTTGATCAGGAATGCATGAATACAATCTTCACACAAAATCTCTACAGTCTCCTTTTGTTTGGCATGTTTCAACAATGAAACTCATATCTCTTATCTAGACAAGTAAACCATTTTCATATCAGCCATCAAATTTTGCCTCTTAATCTCCTTCATCCATTTTGCCGCTTAAACCTTCCTTGGAAGATGTGTCTTTAACACATTTCAATCTCATCCTTTAGATCATCTCTAAATTATTTCAGTCGTGGATCTCATAACTAACTTCATCATTAACCTCGAAATGATAACAATTTCCAGTTCATCAATTTCAGTCGGTTGTTCTTAGCATTTAATGTTTTCATCCATACTCAGTTAATACTAAAATGCATCGGTGATAACTAGCTCGGTTATTACTATCACTTGGTATACACTGTATTGGCTCAGTGTATACAGAAGTCTTCAATTACCGATCACATTGACTTGTTCAAATTCAAATCTCTTCTCTAGAATAGATTACTGTAACATGCTCAAGTCAACAATATAAAGCCATAGACTCATCAATAAGTTACCCAATGTTTACCTTATCCTTACCTATCATATCCATCTTTTCCTTATGTAGATACTCATTTCTTCATCTTTTCTTCCTTCTACAGATGTTTAGATGTTTGTAACTATCATGATAAGTACTGTCAAAACTAGTTGACATCAATGACAACATATTGAATAATTTAATCATCTTACATATCACTTCAGTAGCTTGGTGATCTCTAATCACTATTTCTTCAATTCATCCAGATATTCAATCAGTTGTGGTTCATCAAGAGGGTGTTTGTAGGATCATGGTATGCCAAACTATGGCCTTAAGTGGCAATGAAATTTCACAAAAACAAGGTTAGGAAACATGATGTAAAAATTTGAACAAGTTATCAACCTTATATCAAAAATATATTACAATTTAATCTTTGGAAATTGAATGTACTTTCTAATCTACTAGTTGTTTTTTGAAAAAAAAATCTATTTGGCAAAAATTTGAAACTTCAATACAGTAGTACATACATTTTAGGAAATAGATAAGAAGCAAGTGTATGTCTAACCACCCTAATCACAATCACATGATAATATTTTTTTTATAAGATTATAGATATAAGTAGAGGACTCATGTCCACACATGTCTGATGAAGGGTGCTTCCCTTAATACCACAAACACATAACAGAAATAGAGAAACAACAACAATATGCAAGAACAGAAAATTGGCTTCTTATTATCTCCACAAATGTGGAATTACAAACTTTCAGAATTACAATATGCAAAGCCACATGGGCATTCCCTTACAATATTCTGTAGGACAAAGCCTCGAACTATTACCTAGATCTACTACCCAGAACTATTCTGAACTGCCTAAGACAATAATACAGCCTTCCTTATATAGGCAATTTTCCACCGCCTGGGAAGGTTCCAGAATTTTAGCCAATAAAGTCGACCAAACTTAGAATTATTTTATTTTACATTTTATTACATCATAGTCGGCTCAAGATAACCTTTGAAACCCGAACATAAATTTTGAAGAAAATTATTTTTCGCCATTTCAGGTGGCCCAACTTCTGAAGACCATAAGTCATCACCCGTTGACCCGCTCGGCTATTATAACCCCATTTCGGAAATGCCACGAAGCGCTCTACAGGCTTGACTGGCGCAAGCGCCTGTCACCCAAATTTTTTACCTCATCCGGGGCCTCTAAAGCCTTCAAAATTGAGTTCAAAGTTTCTGTACCCTACTGCCAATACCAAAAATCTTCAATATCTTCCAATATACACTTGATCTGGAAATGAAACTTTATTGGCAGACTTATATGACCAAAATGAACCTCCAAGAAAGAAATTAGATCATTCTGAGCACGTACGAAAATTACCAAAAATAGTAACTTTCCATAAATAGTAGCTCTGCACAAAGTAGCCCTTATTGAAAAAATAAAAACAAAAATATTTTTGGGTGATGCAAGATTGCTCTTACACCCAGGATGCTCCTGCATCAGACACCCAGGGTAATTTGAGAAGTGACCCTGTCACGACTCAGGTGTGCAGAGGAAAACCAAGATGGCTAACCTCCTCCTTTGTCAGCCATGATGAATCTTCAACAGGCCATCCTTTCCACTTGACCAGATATTCTTCATATGTCCTGTTCCTTGTGCTACTGCCAACACAACTGTCCAGTATATCCTCGATCTCCTTAGTGTCTGAACTAGTTGCTGGAATACTCCACTGTGCTGCTGTGATCTCATCTTCAACACCTCCCTCGTGATACTCTGTCAGATCTAAAATGTTAAACACTGGTGAAATATTTAGCTCACTAGGCAATTCTACCTCATATGCATTTCCTGAATCATGCTTCTTCAGTATCTTACATGGGCCAAACTTCTTCATTTTCAGCTTGTTATATGTACCAACTGGAAACCGCTCCTTCCGCAAATGAACCATGACTTCATCACCAACCTGAAATTCCTTATACCTCCTTTTCTCATCTGCCTTAGCCTTATACTGTGCATTCATCTTGGTAATATGCTTCCTCACCTCCCCATGGATGTTCTTCAAGTGTTCTGCAAAATCCTCAGCTTCAGCACTACTTATTTCTCCTTTATATATCTTTCTCAATTCAGATGCATTTCTTGGACTACTTCCATATACAATCTGGAATGGTGATTTACCAGTGCTCCTATTGATAGAATTATTGTAGGCAAATTCTTCCTGTGGTAAAATTAAATCCCATCCTGTTGGCTTATCTCCAACCAAACATCTCAGCAAATTTCCCAAACTTCTATTCACCACCTCTGTCTGTCCATCAGTCTGTGGATGATGTGATGAACTAAACTTCAAATCTGTCTTCAACTTCTTCCACAATGTACGCCAGAAATATCCAACAAACTTAGTGTCCCGATCTGAAACTATGGTCTTTGGCAAACCATGAAGTCTCACTACTTCTCTGAAAAACAATTCTGCTACATGAACAGCATCATTAGTCTTCTTGCTGGGAATGAAATGTGCCATCTTTGAAAATCGGTCAACTACTACAAAAATTGAATCATGTCCCTGCTGTGTCCTCGATAAACCAAGAACAAAGTCCATACTGATATCCTCCCAAGGCTTCTCTGGTATAGGTAATGGCTGATACAACCCTGTATTCTGCTTCACTCCTTTCGCCATCTGACATACTCTGCAACTCTGTACAAACTTCTTCACATCTTGCTGCAACTGTGGCCAATAATAATTCTCACTAACCAAACCAAGGGTTTTATCATGACCAAAATGTCTAGCCAATCCTCCACTATGCTTCTCCTTGATGAGATTCTCCCTCATAGAACTTCGTGGAATGCACAACTGACTCCCTTTGAATAGCATATCATCCTGGATGATGAAATCCAACCATTTCGTCCTGTCTAGAGTAACAGGTTCTGTACAAGCTTTCCAAGCTTCACCAAAATCAGGATCCTCTGGATACAAATTCTTGAGTTCTTTGAACCCAACCACTTCAATCTGCATTTCTGTCATCAATAATTGCCTTCTGCTAAGAGCATCCGCAACCCTATTAGACTTTCCACTCCTGTGTTTCAAAACAAATGTATAACTCTGCAAAAACTCAACCCATTTCAAATGCCTCTGATTCAACTTTCCTTGACTATTCAAATATTGCAAAGCTTGATGATCAGTATACAAAACAAACTCCTTAGGAAGTAGATAATGTCTCCACTTCTTTAATGCCTGAACTATAGCATAAAATTCCTGATCATAAACAGAATATTTTCTCTTGGCATCATTTAACTTCTCACTGAAATAAGCAACAGGTTTACCTTCTTGGCTCATAACAGCTCCTATTGCAGTACCACTAGCATCACAATCTACTTGAAACACCTTATTAAAATCTGGAAGTGTTAAAACAGGTTGTTTTGTAACTTTTTGTTTTAATAATTGAAAACTCTTTTCTGCCCCATAAGTCCACTAAACTCTTTTCTATCCCCTCTCATTGTTTCAGTCAAGGGGTCCACAAATACTGCTAAAATTTCTGATAAAATTTCTGTAAAAGCTAGCTAAACTATGAAAACATCTTACCTCAGTAGTACTCCTTGGAGTAGGCCATTCAAGGATAGCCTGTACCTTCTCTGGGTCCATTTTTAGACCTTCTGCTGAAACTACAAATCTCAAATACACTAACTCTTTCTTCACAAAACTGCACTTCTTCAAATTAATCAACAATTTCTCTTCTCTCAACTTCTCAAATACCATATGAATATGCATCATATGCTCATCCAATGTCTTACTAAAGATCAAAATATCATCTAGGTAAACAATGACAAACTTACCCAGAAATTCTTTCAGAACCTCGATCATGAGCCGCATGAAAGTGCTCGGTGCATTGGTTAGCCTAAAAGGCATGACTAACCACTCATATAGTCCTTCCTTTGTCTTGAAGGCAGTCTTCCATTCATCTCTTTCTCTGATCCGAATCTGATGATATCCCACTCTCAGATCTATTTTTGAGAAATACACAGCTCCACTCAAACAGTCCATAATATCATCCATTCGTGGCAATGGAAACCTGTACTTGATTGTGATCTTGTTTATTGCCCTAGAATCTGTACACATCCTCCATTCTCCATTCTTCTTTGGTGCTAATACCACTGGTACAGCACAGGGACTCAGACTCTCACGGATCAATCCTTTCTGTAACAGTTCATGTACTTGTCTGTTCAACTCCTCACTTTCTGTAGGTGTCATTCTGTGTGCTACTTTATTCGGCAAATTCGCTCCTGGGATCAAGTCCATCTGATGACTGATCTTCCTGACTGGTGGTAATCCATCAGGCATGTTATCGGATACAATATCTTGAAACTCATTCAACAAATCTGCAACTTCTACAAGAACATCTTCTACTTCCTCTTTACCAACTTTTGGAATTAAAGCAAAACATACATGCTCATGCCTCATACCATCTAGGAAATTTCTTCCATCAACAAAAGTTATCCTTGCATTACCACATACCTTTTCTTCGGTCTCTTTCAATGGTTTTAGCTTATGTCACACTCCATCTTTTGTCAGGGAATAGGTATTCGCACGACCATCATGTACAGCACATCTGTCAAACTGCCATGGTCTACCCAACAACATATGACATGCATCCATAGATATGATATCACACAATACCTCATCTTGGTACCCGCCGATCTTGAACTTTACTAGGCATTGTTCATTGACCATGACCTTGTGGTCATCCTGCACCCAGGCAATCCGATATGGATGTGGGTGTTTCTGTCTCCTAAGCTTCAACTTTGTCACCATCTCTTCTGACACCAAATTGTCAGTGCTTCCACTATCAATGATCACATCATAACATTTACCTTCACACTTGCACCTGGTGCGAAACAGGCTCCTCCTTTGCTCAGGTTCATTCTCACCACTCAACAGGACTCTTCTGTTAATCAACGTTTCTCCTCTTTCAGCATCTTCAGAATTTGATGATCTGACATCTTCATCTACATGTGCAACTCTGCCTGGCCTTCATTTCTCCTGTCTATTCTACCTTGGCGCTGAGGACATTCAAATGCACTATGCCCTTCTTCTCCACAGTGAAAACATGTTCCACGGAAGCCACCTCTTCCAGATCCTTATCCTCTTCCTCTTCCTCTCTGATCTCTATTATTCTGATCCTGGAAGCGATTGGAATTATTTCCTCGCTGATTCTGACTGCTACTGGTCTCATCCTTCTTTTTCGAATCTTCATTTCGGCCACCATATGACCGTCCACCAGATCGTCCACCGCGACCTCTTCATTTTGTCTGCTCTCAAACTTCTTGTTCATCTTTTCCTCTACTTTTAGGGCAAACTGGTATGCCTCTTCAATACTGTTCATTCGAACCAGATTCAGCTCCTCCTGAATGCTTGGCCTTAACCCATTAAGGTATCAGGCAACTTTCTCCTTATCAGCTTCTGCATGGCCCTGTTCTGATGAGAAGTCGATAGAACTCCTCTATATACTCCTGAACAGATCTTCCTGCTTGCTTCAAACTCTGCATTTTCTTCAGTAGGTCAAGCTCATAATCAACAGGAATGAACTGTTGCTTCAATTTATCCACCATCTGATCCCATCTTGTGATTTTATCTTTCCCTCTTCTATTTCGCTCTAACTGAATTTCTTGCCACCAGATCTTCGCATGACCTTTCAATCTGGCCTTCGCAAATTTGACCCTATCAAGATCGTCAACATCTTCATACTCAAAATATTCCTCACATTCATTGATCCAGTCAATCAATTCCTCTGGGTTAAGATTTCCAGAAAATGTAGGAACCTCAATCTTAGGTCTTTTCCCAATCTTGGAAATGGCCCGAAAAAGTCTTTCTTCCTCCTGGTTCACAATTTCGGCTTCTCCTTCTTGATATTCTTCTTCGGCTTCATCCTTGCTTTCGTCTCTGACATTGAGATTCATTCCTCTGCGAATCTCTTCTTGCAATGCTCGCACTTGTCTCTGCAGCTCTCTAACCTCAGGTGTCACAGCACCAACTCTTCCGCCACGTTCTCGTCGTGGAGGCATTTTCGCGATGCGCACTGAAACCCTAGCCACGGTCCTAGTGCAAACTGCCTCACAGTCGGTGATCTGTTTACACACTCAAGAACCTGGCTCTGATACCACTTGATGAAGGGTGCTTCCCTTAATACCACAAACACATAACAGAAATAGAGAAACAACAACAATATGCAAGAACAGAAAATTGGCTTCTTATTATCTCCACAAATGTGGAATTACAAACTTTCAGAATTACAATATGCAAAGCCACATGGGCATTCCCTTACAATATTCTGTAGGACAAAGCCTCGAACTATTACCCAGATCTACTACCCAGAACTATTCTGAACTGCCTAAGACAATAATATAGCCTTCCTTATATAGGCAATTTTCCACCGCCTGGGAAGGTTCCAGAATTTTAGCCAATAAGGCCGACCAAACTTAGAATTATTTTATTTTACATTTTATTACATCATAGTTGGCTCAAGATAACCTTTGAAACCCGAACATAATTTTGAAGAAAATTATTTTTTGCCATTTCAGGTGGCCCAACTTCCGAAGACCATAAGTCATCACCCGTTGACCCGCTCGGCTATTATAACTCTATTTTGGAAATGTCACGAAGCGCTCTACAGGCTTGACTGGCGCAAGCGCCCGTCACCCAAATTTTTGACCTCATCCGGGGCCTCTAAAGCCTTCAAAACTGAGTTCAAAGTTTCTGTACCCTGCTGCCAATACCGAAAATCTTCAATATCTTCCAATATACACTTGATCTGGAAATGAAACTTTACTGGCAGACTTATATGACCAAAATGAACCTCCAAGAAAGAAATTAGATCATTCTGAGAACATACAAAAATTACCAAAAATAGTAACTTTCCATAAATAGTAGCTCTGCACAAAGTAGCCCTTATTGAAAAAATAAAAACAAAAATATTTTTGGGTGATGCAAGATTGCTCTTACACCCAGGATGCTCCTGCATCAATGTCACATATTTTTGTGTAATCTTTTTCCAAATAAACAATTAATTACGAATTTCTTGCTATAACTTTTTCAGAATAAAAAAACTTATGCGTCTGACTACCTTAACTTGCTAAAAAATTAATATATTTTAATTTTAATTTTTTTGTTCTCATAGTATGCAAAGCATATAATGTGACACATGTTTTAGATTTGAAAAATGTTAGATTGTTTGAAATTCAATCAGCAATAATAATTTATTAAACTCAAAACTTTACAAAATTTATATTGGTGGAAAGCTAAGAATATTCTTAAGACATTCTCTTCATTTCATCAATTTTGGATAATAAAAAAGGTATCAACTATAAGGTCAAAGTCTGTAAACGTAGGGAGATTTCAAAAATACATTTTTGGGTTGAATTCAATCCTCGCGAGGTAAAAATTTGGATTTGTGATTTG